>JBAJMU010000007.1:5738771-5869182 GCA_037952995.1 Hyposoter didymator
CGACCACACAGCGTATCTCTTATGCAGCATGTATATAATGTGTGCAATCGTTATGTGCATTTTTTTATTATCGTATTTGTTTTTTTGTTGTTTGCATAATTTTTTAAATTACGTTGTTGTTTTTTTTTTTTTGGTTGTATTTATTTGGTGTGTGTGTTTTTTCTTTAATTTCTTTTTATTATGTGATCCAAAAAATGCGTTAATATATTACACGTGCGCGCGTATTGCCGAAAGCCAAATTCGTATTTTATTATTCGGTAATGAAAACGAAGGCGTGGCATTGTTGGTTTTTCTTCTTCTTCGACTTGCCTTTCGGTTCGCTCCCTTTTTTTCTTCTTTCTCTCGATTTTTCAATTTTCGTCTTTTCGATTTCGTTTTTTTTTTTCGACGATGACGAAAAAGGGATTTGTGGTTTCGATATACAATGACGAAATTTACGATGAGTTACTATTTTCGTTTTTCTTTGCTTCTTATGGTCGATGCGAACGGGGATTGTTTTCTTATTCTCTTTCCCATGCTTCCATGGCTTCTTTTCATTTTTTCTTCTTCTTTCTATATCCCGGCTCGTAGCTCGCGGTCTCGAGAGTTCCCAGCTTTACGCTTGTTACGCATTTTTTCTTGCTTCATATATTACACACACGAAACACTCAATTTTTGTCCTACGATTAATTCAACAGGTAAACGTGGGCTTTGCCCACGTCCGTTTCAACGAAAAATCTCAAGTTACAAAAAAATCATGATAATTATTTCATAATCAAAGAAAATCGTTCACTCGGATTTTCGATAACAAATTTCTTCGAACAGGTTGCAATTCGAATGAAAAATATGTGCCAGGAATGATTTATAAACAGGAATCCTCACATTAAATCAATTTTCATACTCGAAAAGCAGAATTTACATTTTTTGTCCAGCAGTGAAATATTTCCGAAGACAATAACGTTAAGTTTTCGTTATTCGTTTACTTTGTTATTTGCATTCGAACCATCCACTGTTTCCGAGGAACGACGCACGAGGGAACTCTTGAGAAGACAAGCCTCCGTGAATTTGTGTTTGAAGAAAAAAAAAGACTGAAAAATTCGACACTCGAGTTAAATCGTCGGATTCAATTCCAAAAATAACCGGAAATCCGAGGCTCGAGGGCCAAATTTTGTTATTTTCATTTTTTATCTTGTTTTTTTTTTTTACAACCACATCGTTTGTCTATCGAGATCGCTCGTGGTTTCGGACGTATATATATATATGTGTGTACACATACTAACGTATATACACACATATATACATATAGATATATATATAACCTTCATCTAGCTAATTACTTAATGTAAACGTGATAATTATTTCAAAAAATGTTCAATCTCTGTTCTCCCTCGTAATCGTCGTTAAGATATTAATAATGATATGGAACACGGCACAAGATCAACTGGTGATATACAATTTAGTCGCTCTCTCTCTCTCTCTCTCTCGCTCATACATTTTTTTTCTTTTCCTTCTTTCGCATCGAAAACTAGCAATGGCTTCCAGTGTCTTGCAGACTTGTTGCAGTTTTTTATCGTTTTCAATCTTTTTTTGTCAGCTATTATTTTATCGTTGGAGTGGCAAACACTTACAACATTTGTTCGCACTCAAATATTTATATGGATATACACAGTCGCACTGGGCACGATTTTTCAAAAAATTTCATTTCGTACCTCGTTCTTTCTCATTTCTTACATTTATCGCCACATTTTTTCGTCTTTCTTTCGATTATACAACTCTCTCATTCGTGCCTCAATCTCCAACTATTAAACGGCTAGAAAAAATCGTCTTTTTTCCTCATCGATCGAACAAGTACCGAAGGGAAAGTGCTAACAGGTTCGTTTTTCGTGAGAAATTAGTTGGTTTTTGTGTTTTTTTTTCTTAACACACATGCACACGCACACACACACATTTTTTAAGTTTTTTAAATTCATGTATTCCNTTTAACTTCATGTATTCCAGAAACATTGATGGCCATTCGAGTCGAAAATTCCTGGGAGAGAAAATATTTTTTCGTCAGATTGCGAAGTAATCGCTTTTTCAACCTTTTTTCACTCGGAGGTTTTTTTTAATTCTTTTAATATGAGATATTGCGTAGAATTAATTGGGTTTATTGATGCTTTCGATTGTTTGGGTCGATTGTCGAAGAACTGTATTGATCTTTCCGTCACACCTTCGATCTTGATCGCTCTCCAGAGACGGGGCTAAACTTTTCGCGATTTATTACTCTGTGTGGTGTGTTTCTCTCGCTTGTTTACAGAAAAATATATATAGTCGTAATTTGCAAGTGGAAGAACGGGCCGGAACGATGCGTGATTAATCGCGACCGCTTGTTTCGAACGGAAATGTTCCTTTCGTCGATTCTATCGAGCTTTTCTTTGTTTTGGTTGCTGTTTGGCTCACAATATCGTACGATTCGTAACTACGTTTACGATTTTTTCGCTTCAATCTGACGATAAATCATTTTCTCGATATTTACAGATGGACAAAACTCGAATCGCAGCTGTGTCTCAGCTTTTTTTCTTTTCTTTCAATTATCGATAAAAACGGTGGGACTTGCGGTAGTGAAATTCGAAATTTGCTGTCCTTTTATTCTTGATATATTGAAAAAGTGGTGCTCTTTTTTTTGTAAGTCAAATTTGACGCTTTCGGTCTTATTTAGCGTTTCGTGTACAACTTCTATTAATGAGATTCTGATTTTCTCGTGTTTACAAGTTTAATTGTACTAACGTGATAGTCGTGAGAAATTCTGTAGAGAAATGCTGTTTTTTGTTTTTTTTTATTACTGAGTTTTCACGATTTTCTGGTTGCATTTTTCGAGCTGCTCGTAACGAGGAAATGAGCTTCGAACACGGTCGACGAAATTGCGAGAGGAATCACACACTCAGTAAACATTCTTTATTTTCAAAATCTTGTTGTTGGTTTTTATTTTTAGAAAATTCGATACTGGACGAAATAGAATTTGAGAGATTAGAAATAATTGATAACAATAAAGTTGGATTAAATAGTAGTTGACAATTGTACTACTGTAGGAAAGAAGCTTCACGACTTTCTCGATTATCTCGGATTTGGGTCGAATGTGCGTGTTTCAAATCCGGAATTTTTTTCGCTTCCCTTTTCCATTCTCTCTGTACACTCCTGTCCACTTTTTTCGTGCCAGCCGCTACTGACCTTTGGGCAAATGAGTTTTTCTCCTGATAAACATTCCGACTCATTTCCTTTTATCGTTGCCGATTTTTTTTTCATATTCGAAGGCGATTCTTCGTGTGTTTTTTCAGGTGGACTGAAAAACACATTGACATTAATTCAAAAACGAAAAACTTGTCGAATCGAAAGAACGTCGTTTAGTTTCGAACTGGAAATTCCGATTGGATCGAATAAATTTTTTAATTGTTTCTCGAGAATTCTTCAAAATTGTTTGGACGAACGATAAACAGGAAATTTTTCATGTAAAATGTTAAATTTTCAAATCAACGTTTCTCCAGAGAATCGCGATCTTTAGTATGATCGAAAAATCGGCAAGAACGTGTCAATTGATTTTTTTCTTCACTTGCTACCAAACTGGCAATTGCGGGGCACGGTAGCGATTTGAATTGATGACGTAATGAGTGAAATACGATTGGATGTGTCGTCGAACGGTGAAGGATGCGTTGAGGATATTTTGGGTCGTTTCGCGCGCGATTGGGATGCGAATCGTTTTTTTTTCTCGTTTTACATCATTAAATGTTTTTGCTTAAAAAATTTCATCAACAATGGTAAATAACGTACTCCGTAGGAGACGAACGATTGAACTCCTCAGTTATGTTAAATTATCTTTTTTTTTTGCTTGTTTTGTTTGTTAATATTTTGTTACTTTTTCTTCGATAAACACGCAATCATCGCACGTATACGGACAACAATATCGTAGATCGTAATTAATAACACACGCGAAACCCGTTTCACAAATAATTGTTTCTCGGTTATCAATAACACGATTAAGGACTCTATTTTTATTATTATTTCATTATTTTTAAACTTCCTCTCGAATTTTTGTTTGTTTTTTTTATTTATTTAACCGTTTGTTGTTGTTGTTGTTTTTTTCTTCGCTCGTTCGCTCGCTTTTACTCACGAAATACAAATATTCCGTCGTTTTACATTATTTTATAGGTACAATTACATACGCGTCATGTGTTATTTTGTCGTTTGTTTTTTTTCAAGCATAGTATTGTCAACAGTTGTGTATAATATTTATTAATTTGTTTACCTCTCTCTTTCTCTTTCTCTCCCTCCTCGAAGTATCTTCTCGTTCGCTTCGTGTGACGTTTTCCGATGAGAAATTTGGAAAATCTTTCTTTCGTTCTATCGCATTTTTATTTCTTTCGTTTTATACCCAAAAGTGTAAATTCCTGTTTTCGCGCCGATCGAAATATTCTGTTCGATTGAAATTCTAACCTTTTTCTAAAGCTTCTCTACAGCGACGAGCTACGTAGTTGTCTGTTTTATTTTTCTTGGCAATTATTATCGATCAATTGACTAGAAGAAAAATGTAAATAAAAAAAACACATTTTTTGAACGAGCTGATTTGAATTTTCAATACTGATGAGAGAAACAATGAAATCGTTGCTGGTTTCTGCCCGCCAGAGCAAGACTCTGGGCACCTTGGATGACTCTTGCATCTCTCGAAAGCCTGTAAAATTCTTCGTTTCTATTTCTTTATGTTATTTCCAAAAATGTTGTCACCGCTCGACGAAAACTCGGCAATTTAAGGTGAAAATCAATCGCACTATTTTATTATCGAAAAACACGGGGGCCTTTTCTATCGCTCGCAACACCCGTGACTACAACGGACGATATCTTTTTTGCTTGTTTTTTTTTTATTACAATTTTGACATGTTTTTTTATTTTTTTTCAAAATTCAAACGTTGAATAAAAATCTGTCGATTTTTGAAAATTCTTAATTGTTTTATTTGGTTTTTTGGAAAGAGGGAAATACTGTCTTTATCGGAAGTCGTGTTTGTCTTGACNTATTATCGAAAAACACGGGGGCCTTTTCTATCGCTCGCAACACCCGTGACTACAACGGACGATATTTTTTTTGCTTGTTTTTTTTTTTATTACAATTTTGACATGTTTTTTTATTTTTTTTCAAAATTCAAACGTTGAATAGAAATCTGTCGATTTTTGAAAATTCTTAAATGTTTTATTTGGTTTTTCGGAAAGAGGAAAATACTGTCTTTATCGGAAGTCGTGTTTGTCTTGACGTTTTAACAGCGTGAATTACTTTTATCAATTTTTTTCGTGATGGTTCATGGGCTGTCTTTTCTTCGTTTCATTTCGATTTTCTGTATTTTTATTCGAATGTTTCTGGTATACGATTCACGTGCGTGTCGTTACGTGGAATATTTGTTTTTTTTATATTTATTATATTCATTATTGATATAATTTATCATCATTATTATTATCGTTAATATTATTATTGTAATTATAATAATTATTAATATTATTAATGGTGATATAACTATTCGTTATAATTATTATTGTTATTATTTATATTAATATTATTATTACTGTTTTATCATCTTCATCCATTGTAAGGGGTAATTATCACAGAATACACGAGATATTTTTATTGGTATCTTTTTCTTTTTGTTTTTTTTTTCGTTTTTTGGGTATTTTTTTGGTTTTCCATAAGCTTACGAAGATATTTTATTCAAGCGGAGATTAGGAGGAAAAAACTGTGTGACCCATGCTGGTCGAAAGTCCATTTTGTGTGTTGCGTGTGTGGGTGTGTGTGTGTTTTTTTTTTTTTGAATTTACTTGTGTCAACTTTTCACTTCGTTCCAAAAATTGGCTCTTGGCGTTGATTAATTTTTCGTCCTGCTGAAATATTTTTCATCTTCAGGATTTTGTTTTGTTTCAATTGTGGCTTCGATCCTTATTTTTGTCTTTTCGTTGCGTACAATGCACTCGCTCGAAACTGGGATATTGTTGTTGTTGCTGTTTTTCTGCTTGCAGACTCTGACTAAATACGTAGTAGTAGAAACTTTGAAAGAACGAAAAAATCGTACGATAAACGTTTCGTTTGTTTATCTTTCGTTAATCTGTCAATATTTCAATTATTTTCAACGTTGTTTGTTTGTTTATTTGTTTATTTTCTCATCTCTCATTCGACAGGACAAAGTTTCGTACGCAAATTTACGTAAATTCCGGTAATTCAATATGCTAGTTCTTTTGGTATTTATTTTATTTTCTCGATAAAGGAATCGACGCCCCGGGCAACTCGGCGAATCTCGCTCCGATGGTCGAAGAATTTCGAATGAAAAAAAAAAAAAACAAATTTATGAGAAGAAATAAAGAAGAAATTTCAAGTAACAGGATAAATTTTCGTCTTCGAATCTCCACCATCTCTGAACGAGATTCACACACACACATACCGATATTTATTTATATTTCATTTGTATTATTGTTTATCATTCATCGTACATCAGTCAGACTTTCTTACGATCTTTGGATTTGTTCCTTAATTATATTTACGAATAAGAACATACTTTACAGTATTTATATAGATATATATGTATACACATATGTAATTTTGTTTAAATATGTGTATTTATATATACATATTTATGATAATTAATTAATATGGCCTATTATTACTAGTGGCACGTTTTTGCAACTGAAAAACTTGTGATTTCTCATTTTTTTCTATCGCTTTTTTTGTTGTTGTTGTTGTTTCAGGAAAAACGTGCCTATTGGTCGTACGCAATGCTACACAATATATATATATAATATTTATATATATATATTATTGTTTTAACTTGTATTTAGAAAAAACACATTCTCCCTTTCGATTCAACAAATTTTCCCCGTTATCTACAGTCGTGTGAGGCTTTATTAGCTTCTGAAAGGAGAGAAAGAAATTTTCTTTCCTTTGGAATCCTTCGTCATGTTCGCCTGATTCCTCTCTTTGATTTTTCTGGACGTTACGAATAAACGTCGAAAAAAGGCCTTGGGCCGTTTGTTTCTCTCGTTATTTTTATCCCTCAATAGTTTTTGTTTTTTTTTTCGTGATATTGTTTGGTTTTCTTCTGCTTGGAATTTTCATCCTTTGTCGCAGACCCTCTGATTGGGTTGGCGCGGTTGCTTTCTCGATCCACGTGGCAAATTCGTGCGTGACTTGGACAACGGGTTGTATCACGAACCCGGTCGACTTTTTCGATTGCCTTCGACTCGATTTTTCGTCAGGATCGACTTTTTTCTCGCCCGACAGCTCGCTGGAAATTCGTTTTTTTTTTAATTTTGTGCTGTTCTTGTTTGTCGTTTTTTTTTACAAAGAAACACGAGATTCCATTTTTATTTCGTTGGCGTAAAAAATACGAATTTTTATCGTTTGGTTTTTCAATTTGCAATTTACAAAATAAAAAAAAAACAATTTTCCTCTCTTTGCGTTCGGCGTGATTATTGCTGGATCTCGATCTTCGGATTTCATCCGCTTTTCTTATTTATCCTCTCGGGTTCTTTTGGCTAAAGTCGATCGTAGCACGAAATAATCGAAAGGCCTGCTTTCCTGGCTCTTCTCACCCCGTTCCCTTTTTTTCTTTCTCCATTTTGGACCGAAGTCACTTCCGGTTTGTTTGACCTTTATTTTTTACTGCGCTTGCCTCTCTCGAGCTCTTTCGAAGCTTGAGAGTATTCACACTCTTCGTTTCGTACTTGTCGTTGACTTTTCCTATTTTTGTCGTTTTTCCTCGTTTTTTCTTTCGTTCCCTTTAGTTTGTTTCTTTTTGTTGTCTGTGATTCCTTTTTCTCGCTCTTGCTCAGCTCTCGTCGATTCTAATCACTTCAGGTTGGATTCGGTAACGGATTCTCCTGCCGAATGTCACTCTTCAATTTGACAAACTCCTTAGCCACCTCGTCGTTGTTTCGCTGCGATAAGATTCGCAGTATCGTCCAGCCAGTCTCGTCCATCTGTATACGCTTTCCCAACGATAACCACGTCGCGCAGGAACCGTCCTCCACTATGTCCTTCAGCTGCAATACTGCAACGCCTACCAGTCTGTCCTCTCGGGCGAAACAATAATCCTTGACGCAGATGTGAAGTTCGAAAAAGTCGAGCTGTTGTTGCTCGTTGCCAATTATGCTGCGAAGGAAATCATGATTTTCAGGATTAATACAAAAATATCCAACTTTCGTATCGACAATGTCATCGATTTGACTGCAGCGGAATTTTCTTGAAATTATTTTTTCTCCATTAATTAAACTTCAGGTAATGAAATTGTAATTACTCACAAATGGAATGTTTCGTTGAACTTTGGTGACCAGTTGTTGCTCTTTGATTTTGTCGCATATTTTCTCTTCTTCTCAGCCAAGTGCGGTCCAATGAGATTGACCTCAACGAATGGCCTGAACATTCCAGTGGCTATCGCCCACTTGAGATCGTTCGCAGCGACCACTGAAATTCGTGTATACATTTTTTTAATTCTCTGACAATTAGGATCGGAGGATCAAGCACATAAAAACGAATTGGAGCGAAAATACATTTTTCGACTGCTGAATAACTTTTGACAACTAATTTTTAGTAGAAAAAATTCATGAGGCAAAATGACGAGAGGAAAAAATATTTTTCTTGAATTTTAACACTTAATGGAATTCTGCAAATAAAATTTTGGCAATTGTTTGATGAAAATGCTCACCCTTGACCGTAACCTTCTGTTCCCCAGTTCCCGGATGTGTGAAGAGGTCCACTTGAATACTGAGTTCACCCACGGAACCTCCATCGGTTCCCACGGTGTCTGCAAAAAGCATGGCAAAGAAAAAACAACGATTAGATACTCGTGAAAGTCGGAGTGAGCATTCGTCATTGTGGAAAATCCTGTTAGCACCAATTTCCCATTCCTTTATCACGACGGCGTACCCTAATGGTGAGTCATTAAAAAAACAAACTATCCAACTACGAAGATCCAATACCAAAAACGAGGACTTCGAGTTACTTCAAAAAATTACATTCACATCGTTTCCTTCTTCGGAACAGGACGTTCTAAAATTGCCAGCAGGAAAAAAACTCGAAATTCGATCCGAAAATCAAGAATTGACCACACGACATTGAAAATTTGTTACTGAACATTATTATCATTTTTTTTTTCAAAGTAACAAGAAGTTTCCATTTTTATTTGGCAAAATATTCAGTCAGCTATTAGCCTAAGCTCGTTCAACTATTCTACGATTTCTCTACGTAGATTTTCCTGCTTTTTTTTCCCACTAACCTCTAATTTCTAGAGCAAACTACCAATGCTATTCTATTTTTTTAAAACTGTATGTACAGCAGCTTTTTTCTAAAAATGCGAAGGAAATTCTTGACAAACCCTAAAAAAAATAAAAAAATGACGATTTGGCAGCAAATAATTCGTCTCGAGATGTTTTCTCGAGACAACAATCGATCAGGCCATAGAAGGAAGTCTTTGTGACGTATTAATTTTCACTTTTTTGCAATCTGCATTTTCATACGTGTGATTTGCAAAAGGAGATTTTTTGCTTGCGACTAATGATTAGGAACACATTTTATTGAGATGTATCGTGTTTTGATGATTCAGCTAAGGTTGGGCAAAGGCAGCAACAGGAACAGCGCAGCAGCATTATTCAGCATCTTAGTTGTTTTTTCTATATACACTGAAAGAATTATATTTGAAAAATTATCGTGAAAAGTACGAAGGCAGAAAATCTTCGGGATTCCAACGAGCTCATAGTTTTGAGAGGAATTTTTTTTTTCTCTCCAAATATTCGGATATTCGGTGGAACTTTATCGACATTTAGAAAAGTAGGAAAAGGAATCTGGATCCTTTCGAGGTCGCAGTTTAGCACGATAATTTTTACGATGATTTTTAGCGGAGGACTTTTTAATTCTTTTGTGTACCTAGAGAGTGCTCATCGAGTTTATTTTCTTTCGATTCGACTGGAAAAATCAACATTTTTATTAATTTGCATCAAAATTTGAAGAAATTGAAATGTTGAGGAAAACTTGGACCTTGCGATTGTCGTTTTTGTTTTTTCGCAATATTCGTGTCAATTTTTTGTCGTGATGNAAGGAATCTGGATCCTTTCGAGGTCGCAGTTTAGCACGATAATTTTTACGATGATTTTTAGCGGAGGACTTTTTAATTCTTTTGTGTACCTAGAGAGTGCTCATCGAGTTTATTTTCTTTCGATTCGACTGGAAAAATCAACATTTTTATTAATTTGCATAAAAATTTGAAGAAATTGAAATGTTGAGGAAAACTTGGACCTTGCGATTGTCGTTTTTGTTTTTTTCGCAATATTCGTGTCAATTTTTTGTCGTGATGACTTATCGATCAAATCAAAAGATACTCGATTCGAATGCAACGAAAATTCAACTAACGTCGGCTATGACCTAAATCAGTGGCATAAACAAAAAAGCGTTTTTTTTTTCTCAATTTTCGGTCTCAGAGTGCATATGCTCTGGTACCTTGTCGACTCTCTTGACGGAGAGGAGGCTTGCTCTGGCGTAGGGGCTCCTCGAGGCCCTCCATGCCCTCGGCGCCCTCCCCTTCGTCCGCTCTCTCGCTGCTCATCGAGCGCTGCCGCTGACGTAATGTTGACGGATCGTTGAGCGGCACTAGATCCCCGATAATAATTATTATCGTAGTTTTTATTGTTAAAAATAAAATAAGAAAAAATAAACAAACGGAGAAAACTGCTCGCCACTTGAAATTAGTTACAAATATTTTGTTTTTCATAAAAATTGTGCCCTTTGCCCTTTTTCGGACTGAAATTTAGTCCAAATTCTCTCGAGGACTGAATTTCTCAACCACGTTACGGAGACTCGCGAATTTCGCATTTTTCACGTAATTTTGCGATTATTTTACAATTTTTCTCTTCCCTGAAGTGCTTTCCGAATTTTCTCGTAATCTGAGTTGGACCCTTATCACTACGGTACTTACTTTGGTTGACTTGAGAGGTGACAAACGTTTTTATCAGCGTATCCGTCGTCTGTGTGTACAAACTCAAGGCATAACGTAGACTTTGCAATTCCGGTGATTTCTCGAGGAAATTTTTCTTCAATCCACTTCCTCCCGCATGGAAATATTGCTTTATCGTGTCGAGCGCAACGTCGAGAACCGCGCACTGTTTCGGTGAAAGATTTTTCTCCACTTCTTTGGATATGTCCTGGAAATAAAAATCGATCGATTGAGTAATCGAGTAATTAAGGACGAGGCAGCATTGTTTTTAGTGATTACAAGTTTTCATGGGATTTGGTTGCATGTGGAACAATCTTTGAGGACCAAAAGCTAATTGTGTGACTGCAATTTTGCATTTTTGCTAAATTATTCTGCAAGGAATCCAATTTTACTTTTTTTCTTCTTTGGAGTTTTGATTTTAATTACGCGAGTCAAGTTCTCGTTTCGTTTTTGCATTAAAAAGTGTCGATAATCTTCTTTTTATATTTTTATTTTTTTTTCCATTAAAAAATGATCGATCAACGAGTTTTCGCGAGACTCGTTTTACTTTCGTTGAAAATAATATTGAAAAACTCACCATAACTCCACTGAGTGCGTTTTTGACGTCTGGTTTGCCGGCCATATGATTTTTGAATAGCCTCGACATGTCCTCGATCTTGGCATTGGCAGCGAGATTCTTGGCATTGTCAGTAAGATTTTTGAACATCATCTGTGAATTGGATAAAATAAAAAATACATTTTCGTGGAGAAAAGTCGGTTTCGTTGAATTTTTAAAATGCAGTTCGTTATGTCGATGTTTTTTAAAATTGTTTTTGGAATGTTTCTCACGGTGCTTACCGTTTTATCCGTCATCGGTGGCAAAACGACGGTTTTCTCGAGAATTCTCATAACGATTTTCCACAGTTCTTTGAGCAATCTCTTGAGCACTGTTTTCTCGCACGTTTGGGCGTAGAGTGATAAGCTGCCGTCCAACAAATCCATCAACGGCCTCAAAACGTCATCAGCTTCAACGGTAACTTGGTTCGCTTGACTCGGTTGCGAGGCTCCTACTTGGCCACCGCCTTTTATTGCCAACAACAAATCGCCCAATTCTCGCACCGAAACCGTTATTCTCGGCTCGAGACTCTTGGCGAATAACATGGCAAGATCGTCGAGTGCGCTGTTCAGTTGCTGTTGCAATTCTTTCAGTATATTCGCTGCGTCCTCTTCGAGTTTGTCACCGCCCATCGATTCGAACATTTTCTCCAATTGTACACGAAGTTGTTGGATATTGTTCATTAGGATGCAGGCCTGAGAAGAAAAAAAACAACATTCTTTAAAATTCTTCTGACAATTAATTTAATCAGTTTCGATTAAATTTTGCAGTTTACCGTCTCGAGCTGGTTATGGGAAAAATCAAACGATCCGATAAAAAGTCAACTTTTTGGTACATGAGAAAAAAACACGAAACTCACAATTCTCTCCTCTTTGAGGTGCGCTGGAAATTCTTTCTTCACTATGTCCGCGTACGACAAAAGAACCTTGACAATGGTTTTTGCGAATCTTTTCATGTATCGCTTCCATATTTCTGGATCAGGACACTCGAGTTTCGAGACGACGTCGAAGCATTGAGTCAGTTGAGTGAAAACATCGACCACAGAGACACTGAACAGAGCGTGTTCGCTGCTCCTTTGGAACTGTAAATATTTTTCACATCGTATATTAACGACGGTTTTTTAAACATTCGTAAACTATATTTCTGTAAAATTGCACAAAAGTCTTTTTGGGGACCTAAAATAGTTGGTTATCCTTTTGGATTCGTGTTACACGAAAATTTAGACTCACCCCATCTTTCATGTCTCTGCTGAAGGCACCGTGAAGATATTCGAGTGAAACGTCATCGTTTTCGTTAAGCCACTGCATGACAAAGGGTTCAAACCATGCTGGATAATCAGGAACAGAATTTTTGTAAGCTGGGACGTCCTTGACGAAATTAGTGTGGAGCCATTTAACCCTGAAGTGCAAATTCATGTAGGCCGAAGATTTGCAGAAGCGAGCTTGCTCGTGCTCGTCAAGGGCATATTTCATGTCGACAGCAAACAGAGACCACATCGTCTCCGCTGACAATTGACCGATGTTCAATTCCTGTGGGAACTGGTTGAGCACCGGCGCATAACTATTCCGATCTTCCTCGATAACTGAGACTATCAGAGCAATTAGTTTGTGCCAAAAGTCCAAAGATTCCAAATGTGGTCCATGCTCCTCAGGGTCTCTCTTAGCCTCGTTAGGATCAACTTGAAATTCTCGATTGTAAAGATCGTAACAATGCTCGAACAAAAATTGATAAGTCGATCTCAAACACGCTTTTACACAATCTTTCACTACTGTACTGGCACGCGGTGGTGATGACAATTCTTGTACTTTCATCCTGAAGAATGTTATACTCGTCAATAAATCCACTGTACTCTTCAGGTCCATTAACTTCTCCTGCGTTGATGCTGGAAAGTTGTTTCGATACATCGATAAATCTATCCTCAGAGAATTGTGCAACTGGTCCAACAGCTTTACGAATTTCTCCTTCTGCAAATTCGAAATACAATTTTAATAACCAATCACCAATTATTTCATCAATTATCATTCTCGTTTTTCAAATGAGAATTTTTATCAATTGGAGGGAGAAGAATTGTTACGTCTTCACTCGAATATCGAATTTTCAAAAACTATCCCATTGTGGTTCACTCTTTACAATTTCTAAAAAAGAAAAAATAGAATTTTTAAGAAATTATTGAAATTTTGATCGAAAAATGTTTCGAATTTTACAAAGGAAATATTTTTTTTATAATAGCGAACGAAAAGGGAGAAAAATGGGTATCCGGAAATAAGGAATTGCAGTTACAATTAGAGCCATTTATTTTTTGGGTATTTAATCAAGCCAAAATTTCTCTCTACCGAAGTAATTTTGTGGTGCCTTTAGAAGTGTTGGATATAAACCCAAAGACGTTTGGTTCTCGTCACGAAGAAAGGAAATTTATAGGGTTGGGAAATGCAGGCATCAAGGGGATGCCTGTACTGTCCACGTGAAACGAAATAGGGAGAAGGATATTGTTGCTGAATCGAGGGTGAACCGCCCGGGTGTGGAATAACGAATGGACCACGAGTCTTGGGAAATTGCACGAGCATTTCACGGCTTATCCATCCTTCTCTCGTGAAGTCTCGGAAAGTTGTATATTACGTATGGGGCGTTTCATACGAGCTCAAAAATGTACAAATCTCATTTCTTTCATTTCAGAAATTTATTTTATTCCAATTTTCGTCATTTCGAGAACGAAAGTAAAACGAATTTTTTTTTTTCTGCTCCAATTGTGAAAAATCGAGCTGCACAAATTCATGATCTTTTAAAAAGTATTAATATTGTTTGTTTTACGTTTTCCAACCAATGCGAATCAACGGCGAACGATATTTTTCTTCAGACAGAAGCAAAAATGCGGAAAATCGTTTTTCCGCGAGTGACACTTCAGTTTTTAGTGAGAAATGAAATTCCCTATGCACGAATATTTCTTACGCTCGTAATTTTTTCGGAGAATATCCCTCGTGGATACTCGCAACATATTCTCACACTACTTGTATATACAAAATGTCCGGAAGAAGGTCTCGTACGAAACAAGGAAAAGTGTGGCTTTCATGAAACAAGTGGATCACAACTTACCCCGAAGTTGCTCGCCGCGAATCTATCACTCGCAGAGACTGCCGAGCTCGCTGCGGTGTGAGCGTAGTAAGCATTTATATTCGCCAAAAGAGTTGACATCACAGCCGGCACACCTGGGCAGAGGTACTTTGTCGAGAGACAATGAAAGTGCCTGCGATGTAACAAATAACGAATTATTGAAAAATTAATATTTACGCGAAGAAATAAACGTTAATGTCTGTGGCGTTAACGTTTTTTTTTCTTTTCAGAGAAACGTCGGTACGGCGTATTGAAAAAATTTCTGAAAAACAGGGAATAATTTTTGGAATAAAATTGAAATAATTATCGATTGATCACTTATTAATTAATAAGTTAATGAAACAGTGTTTATTAATTCACAAGGAGCTGGTTAGCTAACTTCATATTACGATTGGAAAGCGATCGCAATGTAATCCGTTCCAATTAATTAGTAATAACACGTGGAGGCAGTAATTACATTGCATCCGGTGATTAAATTTGATGGAATTTGTATCTATAGCAAAATCAATTAATCAGTAATCAATAAATCGATCAATGGCTTTAGAAAAAATGAGGATTAATTTTTAGATCGAAATACATCGCGGTTTCCGTGGAATGTTCGCTTGANTATCGATTGATCACTTATTAATTAATAAGTTAATGAAACAGTGTTTATTAATTCACAAGGAGCTGGTTAGCTAACTTCATATTACGATTGGAAAGCGATCGCAATGTAATCCGTTCCAATTAATTAGTAATAACACGTGGAGGCAGTAATTACATTGCATCCGGTGATTAAATTTGATGGAATTTGTATCTATAGCAAAATCAATTAATCAGTAATCAATAAATCAATCAATGGCTTTAGAAAAAATGAGGATTAATTTTTAGATCGAAATACATCGCGGTTTTCGTGGAATGTTCACTTGAGACTTAATCAAATTTATTAACCAGAATTTCTGGAATAGGTTTTAATTATCAATGGTGAAAATTTCGCTCTGCTATTTTTTTTTTATTTTTTTTTTTTTCATTGATAATCGGAACGGATGGAATTTGAAATTTTTTTTTGTACTCACGTCATAGCTTGATAAATACTCTCGATTCCATAGCGCATGGCAAACTCGTCGACGAGCTCTTCACCCGGTGGATCGAAATAAACTTTCCATGCGTCGTCACCCTTCGCTTGAGGTAACGTTACCATACCTCCGTTACCCTCGCAAAGGCTGTGAAAAAGATTTTCGTGAAGGCACGTGTATTGCACGTGATACGGTGCGACCTTTTCTTCTCCCTTGATTTCGACGCTTATGTGCAATCTTATTGCACCCGAAACGGCACTCTTGTCCGTACGTTTCTCCAGATTGTACCAAACGTCCATCTCACCGCTCAACGTTCGAACTTCGATTATAGTCTGACCCAGAAAGTCGTCACTTTCTCTCGTTAGTTTCTGACGAAGCTTCGACTTCAAATCGTTGTCCTCGTCCCAGACTCGAACTTTTATACGATCCGAAGAATTGTGACATTCGCTGAAAACACCGACATGGTTGAGTATCTTTACCATTCTGAATTCTTGAAAAATTAAACTTTTTTGTTTTTTATTTTTAAATCCAAACGTACGATCTACAAGATTCCCAGACACTATACGTTTTGAGACGTTTTTTAAGAAACTTGTGTGCGATTTATAAAATTTTCTACTTACAAGTAAAACTTCTCGTGCCAAACAGGATTAAGCTCTTGAGGCATCGTTCTCGTTCGCTTTTTAACTTTTCCAACCTGAACGGTGACATAGGGGTCGGAAGTGCCGCTCTTATCTTTGGCGATGAGTCCTTGAGCACAGATGACTGGAGATTTCGTCGTTAAAAAAAAATGTTTCGGGATTAATATCTTGCTTCGTGATGAACAAAATTATGGCTTAAAAATATGAGATTTTTTTAAAAATTATAACAAATCTCATGCCCATCGTGATGGCCATTAACTGCAACGTGATCGATGAATCACAAAAAATCACTCAGACAAAATTTTTTATTATTTGTTTCGATAAGTTGGACGAAAATTTTAGTTTTTAAAAAATAATTCAATGGCGATCTTCTCGGTCACGTGGAAATTTTCCACAAGAGCATAAATCCTCGAAATTGTATGCAGAGCGTCGAGGAAAAATTGACTGATTTAAATTACTGGCTCGGTTTTGGAATTGAGAGCGAAACGTTGTAACTGCGAAAAGCTGTTGTTGGGAGTAATTCAGCGCGAGGAAAAAGTATCTAACGGTTGCAATTCCAATGCGAAGCTTTCGCAAAGCTCACACCCTTTCGGATATACCGTTCTCGGTTACATTCTCCCGACTTTTCTATGAGTTTTCTCCAACCTAACTACCAACTGGGAATTACTGAGTTTCGTAACTCGGCCTTTCCGGCACTGTCGCCACACGTTCACGTATCTACTATAAAACTTTACTACTGGTCATTCGAATTAGTATCAGTACATCCGGTATACAACATTTTCCAGCTACGAATCGGGAATTTCCAGCATACGATCCAGCGTTTCTCGTTCTCCTCTCGCGATCGAATCGCCACCATAAATTTCTTCAATTTTCCGATCTTCTTTTATCGATACTTTTACGAATTCAATTTAAAATTCAATTTATCGATGCGTTCGAAAGAATCTTTGACACGAAATCTACATCGAGATTTTTTATCATTTTCGTTTATGGACAAAGCGATTATCCTCGTTGTTCAAATTACGGTGGTCAATTTTATGCTCTTGTGCAATAATTCACGAACCCGGCGATCCGGGCATGAGATTATATTTTTATTTCAGTAAACTCTATTTTTTTCGTCCCTGAAAGCATTATCTTAGTATTTTTCATACACAGTGGTCGCGAAGATTAACAAGTTCAATCATTCGATCATTCAAATAGATTTCGATTGAATAAATTAATCAAAAGTTTTTTTCTTTATATTTCGACCGAGCAATTCGATTTTTGTGTGGCTAGAAAATTCATCACGTGCCCGCAACCAAGATTTGTATGAAAATAGTTTTCCGAGATTAAAAAATATTTAATTGAGAGAAAGTAAAAAAAAAAAAATCAATTTCAATTTATCTGTTTTGGAAATTGCAAGTCGTTTGATTTATTTCCTTCACGACCACTGCATCTTGGCAATCATTAGATCTGTGTCCTTCCAATGTGTGTTGGTGTAAATAGTGATTTATATTTTATCCGCGTATGTAGAAAACGAGGATAATTAAATGGTCGGTGTAATTACTGAGCTGTGGGAGTCGTTAGTGCGAGGATAAAGTTACTGCCAATGGGAAATTAAGTCAGTTTGAATTGACAATCAGAGCAAGAGAATCTTTGAAAAGAATCAGTAGAAATGTCGCATTTACGTCAGACCTGAAAACTACGAAGTAGAAATGTCCGCTTTTGGTCAGACACGATAGAAAATCGTGTTTTTAGACAAATTCTTGAATGCATTATAAGATTTTTTCTTTGCGATCTCACAGTCTCAGTAATTTCTTGACGAAAAATAGTCTCGATGGTCATGCGTTTGTGTTAAAATGTTGCACTCGTTAAGACAATTATGAGGAATTATTTTAAAAAGGGTGAATGTAATATTGAGTATAATTATAAATTTGGGTTTGAGTGTGTCGTTGTGACAGCCATTTCGTAAGCGTGCAAAAGCTCGGCGGTGATATCGAAACATTTATAAATAAAATATCAAATTGCACCTGTCACACATAATATCTAAACATATTTCTCGTTTTTTTTGTTTTTAATTTTTCTTTTTTTTATAAATATGAAAAACACATATGAATCTTACAATGAGCGTGAAACGTGCCGTGATATGAGTATCATGTATGTTGGATCATTGATGAATACAGAAATGAGTAATGAATTATTTTTTATGGAAAATATTATAATTGAATCGTAAATTGAAATTTACGAACCATAATGGAAGTAATTAATTATTCATGGAAGTTTTGCCAGTTGTTTAACGTTATTATTGAATGTGTTTTTAGAGATAGTTGGAGGTTTGAATTGCGTCTGGATAATTATACTCGTTTCTGAATACATGATACCCAGTAGTGACGGAAAAATAGACAGACAGAGAGTACACCCATGCCCATGCTACGGAAATGCCTCTTTAGAATGATCATTATTATCACAGTCCGAGCTTTCGATTATCCTTTTCCGGCTCGTTCCCAGTTTCTTCATCGATTTTCCGAGATATTGGGGATTCTTGAAAAGATTCTTCGCCCCCTAAACACCGAGTCAAGTGACTGGAAAATAACCTTGACGAGGGTGTCTTAAAAAGTGGTCCGTACGATCGATCATTTTTTTTTTCTTTTTTTTTTTTAATTCTAGAATTTTCTCGTTCTCATTCTAGTTTGGTGGTCGTGTGTATTGTGTACAAGGGTGTGTGACAGCAATAACTTTTTCTGGACAATCTTTAATTGAGTTATTAAAAAGTGTATTTTTTGGAGGTGCAACTCTCTGAAATTCCTGGTTTTTGACTGTTGTCCTGGGATTGAGGGACGAAGCTCTTTTAATCGATTCTCGCTTTGCCTCGGCGAAACCAATCAAGCTTAGATTCAGATATGGATGATGTATCGGGGATATTTCACGCCTAGTTGGCAATCGAGTACTCATCCATGTCAAACAAAGGATGGCCAAGCGTGCCCACGCTTGACTGACACGAGAGAGAAATAGATTTATTGCATTTCAACTGTGCTTCTATTTGTCATGTTTCCTGTCAAAATCTTTCCATTTCTTGCAGCTCAGACGCGGCTGACAATTGATCGATGCGAAAAGAGTTTTCGTCTTCTTCGTTTCGGGTTTTTTACCCTGGATTTTTCTCTTTCGTCATTCGCCTCCGAGAACAAAAAATTCTACTTTTTCGTTGTTGTGAACTTTCGAAAATAATTGAAAGAATTAAAAAACTGAATAATTTTCAGCAACATTTGGAAAAAGCGCGCATTCCTCGGAGATATTTTTTTTCCCACCTCGTGCAATAACGCGAAGCACGTTTTTAAACTTTTTCCTAAACTCCCGCTTTCTTTTTTGATTCACTTGGATATTCCAGCTGACTTGAAGCCGTCGCACGACTCGCTTGAAAAGAAAGAACTGCCCGGTGCACTTTTTCGTCTAACTGTGCCAATTCTTGCGCTTCGTGAATCAAGAGATTTGATTAGCGAAGCGGAAACGGAAGTGGCACCAACTGTTACTCTCCGACAATTTTGAACCAGTCCCTCTTTCTCTATTCACTTTTCTACAGTCAGTTTTGTCCGTTGGTTCCATTTCCCAGCGATTTTCGAGCATTTTGTACTGTAACTCAAACTTTCCAACTTTTCATCGTTTTTTCAACGACATTCGTCGTCGACTGAATGGAACGTGAAACTTTCAGCAGATCTTTTGTAATTTAATTCCGAAATTTCAAGAGAAACAAAAAACAGATTGTTCTTTTACAAATTTCTAAAGAAAAACTTTGAGCAAACAATGTATTTCGAATTAAAATGAGGGTCGCAACAACAATATGTTTATTTTTTGTTTTGGTTTTTTTTTTCACGAATAATTGGATTCAAAAAGTGGAATAACTTTAAAGCGCAATTAAAATGCACCTGGCCATTTCCGGATCGTACAAACCCCTTTATCTCAACCATGGCAAGACCCACCCTTTGCCCTACGGCGTTGAAACACTTTGTCTACCGTCAACTACCTGCTTCCTTCAGTTTATCGATTTTCTTCTTCCTCTTTCTTTTTCCTGCTTCCTTTCGAACAACAGCACGAGGTCAGAAACTGTTGTGTTTATATTTCTCGTATATTTTCCCGAAACAACGGGTACGTCGAAATTCTTGGAGAGCGAGTTTAACTTTTTTCATTGAAAAATTATAAAACGTCATTTTCCCTGCAGTGGATTGACTCGTTTTTCGATAAGGAAATCGAAGCTAAAGGATCATGAAAATTCGAAATCTAATTCATGATTTCATTTACCAAATAATTATTAATTCATTTTTTTTTGCCTCGAATTGACTGCGACTTTTTTATTCCAAACAGAAAATATCTCCGCGCTGTATTTTCTCATTCATCCTATCCCGCCATTTACGATCTTTATATCCATCTCTCTGTAAATGAGCCCAGAAAACTGTCGAGTCACTACGGTTCTGTGTCTACTTCGGTAGCGTCTCGTAATACGAGCGTCTCAACGACGTAATTTCGTTTTATTTTTCTGCCTCAGCTTCTGCCTTTTTTTCTACGCGTTTCTCCGTTTTTTTTTGTGTTTGTTAATTTTTCGTCTTCAGATAGAGTCTTTATGGGCTCCAATTGCCGGGGTCAACGTAAGTAGAACCTGCTAAAGTTGCCTGCTCGGATGGAACACTATGTATAGTGCTACAGCAAATTTTACGGATCTATAAAAATACACAGACACAGAAAATCTAGAATTTTTCGTTCATTTCCTCTGCCATTTGCTTGGCTGTAACAGCGAGACTCCGAGTCTTCCTTATCTTTTCGCTATCTACACTTTATGTACGTACACATAGATATCCATGTATTCGTAGAGAAATATACATGTGTCTCGCGAGCTCGAGAGAGAATTGCGAGAAGATTATAAAAAAGGAAAGCTGTAATGGGTTTAGCCGGAGGGAAGAAGAGCAAAAGACGGGAGAAAATCGTCGAGAGAGGGATGTTATTTCAGGGTTTGGTGCGCCAGGGGAAATGTGCAGTAGACGGGAGATTCTCTACCGGGCCGCACACCCCAATGGCGCTGCACTTGCCTGTACGTTGAACTATCGATCTTTGGACGCACTCGCATAGAAAGTTATATACACAGACAGAAAGGTAGAGTCTGCGAGAGAGAGAGAGAGAGAGAGAGAGAGAGAGAGAGAGAGAGAGAGATGGAATTTTCTCACAATTCTTCCTGTTGAGCTTACTGGCGGTAAGGGTGGTTTCGCATTCACGTTCGATGCTTTTCTCAACGAGACCATTATTCATATAAACTGCATTGATGCACACATTTCAATGAGACGTATATGGGCTCTTCCATGTGAGCGAATTTTGTGACGATCGTTTTTTCTCGATCGATTTTTGTGAAATTTCTTCCTGATATTCTGCCTCAACGCGATCCCATGAAACTTTGGAAAAATATCGATTTACGGTCGTTTTGTGCGTTTGGAATATTTTCGGAATTACTGTTACTACTATTTTGTTGGAAATTGGGAAAATCTCGAATTTCATTTTAGCGAAATACTGCGAGCTCCATATTACAAATATTTATGACCTTGTACGTGGGCCCAATTCTCTCATGAATACGCGATCGTGTAACACGATTTGACAATATATGGCCACGCTCACACGTTACTTGTCGCGTGTATGTCTGACCCTTGCCTAACCATATCCACTTGCTTTGGAGCTATTCACGTTTATGTTAAAAATTCGAGCAAATATGCTCAAGTTTATCGACCAAAGTAAATATTTTGCCATTTTCTTTCGCCCTCCAGGCTCTTTCATTTTGTGAACTATTTTCATGATGTATCAGCAGAGCACCGAGTCACTTTTAACAATACTACGTCGAAAACACGACGAATATTTATTGCGTTGCTTTTTTTTAGAGAAAATAGAAATTATCCCTCAAGCAAAAAATCCATCAATTAGCAGGATGAATTGAAAGTCTTTCCCTCCTATTTTTTGTCGCCTATGAATGTGGGCCGGTGTTTGAATAAAAATTATCTTTGTTCGCGATGAATTTTTACTCGTTTTATGGGAATTGAGAAAAAAAAATCTTTCTGACTTGTCGTGAATTTTGTGTTCGTGTACGAAGCTTTTTCGTGAAGATTATATTTATAGACATTTGTTTCTTTTCTGTATTTTCTTTGTAGAGTCTACTGTGAGAAAGTGAAAGCTAGAGAGATTAGAGAAAGAGAGAGAGAGAGATGTGAGGTGAGATTGTGGACGAAAGAGAGAAATGTTATTTGTGATTAGCAAACGAATGATTTTTAAAAAATTGTATTTCTTTTTCTTTTCGTATCATGATCGTCCACGATTGATGTATTTTCTCTATAGTAAGTTCAGTATTCGTTGGAGATGGTCACCTGTGATGGCGATCTTGCACGACCACTTGCTCGTCCCCTCGAGTACGATCAGCTCGGCCTGCTCGAGACTGTCAATGTGAGTGTCCGGGTCGACTGAAAATGTCGTGCTGAAAAGAATAACATTGACAAAAACTCGTAAACGAGCACTAAAAAAAAGCGAGGTCTCGAAGTTACTGGGACGGTTTATTTTCTCGTCTTTACGACCCAGACAAATCAGCTCCCCATCATCCTAAGATGATCGATGTTTTTTTTCGGACTTGTTGCGTTCGTCGAATCCTACTGCGAAATTTCTCGTTTGGAAGATGTTTGAGGGAACGAAACAAAAATTTCCAACGCCGATCGCGCATTTCGGAGCTCGCCGAAGATTTCTCTCGAAAATAAACTGAATCAGCGATTAATGAAAAAAAAAAGTCAAACGCTGGCGATGCAAAAAATGGTAAATATCAATTTATCAAAAAATGATAAAAAACTGCACTTTGCAGGTCGAAACTCCCATTTGTTCCCAAATATATTAGCGAAGCAAAATATGCGAGAGCTTTCCTGAGAACGAAGATGTCCACTAGGAAGTCTATCCGAACCATAACGTTGCTATTAGTTTCTTATAGTACAAGCGTGACAAGACCACCTGTTAGACGAGACGAATAAAGAAAGAACGAGAGAGAGAGAGAGACGTTGGAAACGATGGTGGAATTAACATTGGTGGGGTAGTCGTAGAGGTTAGGGGGTTGGAAGGCTCAGTTGGGTAGGGGAAAGAGTTGCTCTCACTCCCTTTAGTCAAGCCAGCTCGGAATCGGTCGTCGTGCTGTCGTTCCGGAATAAGAAAACTTGTTGCTCGTCGTCGTAGTCGTTTCACGATGTTATATAGTCTATCTTTACGTGGCGAGATGCCAAGTTGGTTGACTCGAACACAGCCCTGTCCGATCGAACAATGTCTCAGCCCGTTACTCTCCATACATACAAAATGTATATTTCTATATAATTATACAACGCAGCACATTTTTACGTGTCCATATGTTTTCCACGTTCTCATATTGATGTCGTGTACGTGACTACGTTGGATAAGTTTGTATTTCAAAAATTGAAATGCAAAAGTATTCCGATGTCTCGAAAGAAACATCCGTTCGGTTCTCTGCTGCTGATTTTCATTTTGTTCTATGAAGAAATATCAATTTCTACTGTTGGTTCGTGCGTTTTGATTCCATTATCAAAATTCTGTCATTGAAGTAGCAACGAAACACGAAACTTTCGTATGTGCAGAGCTTTAATCTCCTATCGATCCTGCACCCAATTACGACATCCCGTTGTACACATGAAAAGTGTCTGCTGTGTATACGAACTACAACATCGAGTTTGTACATCTCCGTTGGGGGAAAGACTCGATGGACAACAAGTGAGATCGCTAAGTCGCTTTTTGGTTCCGACTCCACACGTCCTTTGCCAGGTGGTTGATAGATTGCTTTCCCGTTTGGCTTGACTTTCGTTCAATAGTGAACATAGCTGAGCTACGACACTGCCACGAGATTGAACAATCTAGTACAAATTGATTCAGAACGTATGCACTGACGTACAAAACGATCGAAACACAATGGTTTCTTTTTTTACTGCTCCAGAAGTTTAGAACTATCAGGCTTTCTGAACCGGCGAAGAGCTTTCCTCGAAAACTAAAGACGTTTGATTTTTCTTTGTTTCTTTGGAGTCGATCAAATTTTCGGAGCTATTTTTTGTTTGAGCAGAAAAAAAAATTGCTTTTTTCGAGGCGAATTTGAAGATGCAACGAGTGGAGACTCTACGAGTCAAAGAATCGATGACAAATAATAGTTGTGCGGTTTGTTTATTCTTGGGATAATTTTTTGAAGTTTTATCGAATGGATTTGGTCAAAGCTCGTAACGTCGAAGATCAACTTTGAGAAATGCAAGTTTCTTGCGAAGTATTTCTCATGCTCGAAAACAAGAGGCAACAAAGTCTGGTGCGCCACGTTTGACTTATTGATATCTTGAGATTCGAATAAACTTATGAACAAAGTTGCATTCAGCTTGTTTAGATCACGTGCGAAGTCACTTTGACATTGGAAAAGACACGGTGGCTAAACCACAACAACTTGTCACGTGGTCTTAATGGACTTTCGATCGAATTTCTAAGAAGAGGCCCTTAGGAGACGGCAGGTTGACGGAGGTCGTTGTGACACCGCAGGAGGCAGGTTTAGAGAATAGAGAACTCTACTTCCTTCGGCATTATCGGGTCAACATACAGACACAAACGTCCACAAGTTCACAAACGTACACGTACGTACATCCGTATCAACTTTCGTATATATAGCAGTGACCGAACGATGTTGGACGCTCGATCCACTTACGATACAAACCACGCCGAGGGATAGTGGCAAATTCTCATCACGTGGGATTTGTTATCTCGAGTTTCCTACCGCGTTCGCCGCTGAAAATAACAGTATCGTCTTCCCAAGCTTGCCTTTTGAAACGTGAGAATGATTCTAATTGATACTGGATTTCGATACATCTGATAGAGGATTCGTTACCATCGATGTGTCAATTCGACAAAAGTTTCAAAAAGTTATGAAGAAATTAAGTTTTTCGAGATCCTCACGATGTGACTTGAAATTCCCTGTATCCTGGCAGAGTACAGGCTTGAAGATTACTAATTTACAGCCTTAGACATATGTTGGTTATGTACGATTCACGAACATCTATCGACGTTGTTCCGGAAAACGGAATTATTGATTTTTAACGAAATAGAATTTCCTCGGCGACCGGAAGACGAGCTTGACGGTTACGAGAATTAGCGAGAGTAGCGAATGTAATTTTCAGCGAATTTTCTTATCATTTCTGAAATTATTTTCAACCAAATTTTTTTTCTCGTATCTCACGTTCAATCCCAGCGAAAAATGTGGCAAATAATTTTCATTATTTTCCTCAATAATTGCATATATTATTGATTAATTAAAGCTGATCGACCATTAAAATTTATGCCTGAACAAAGTCGTGAGAGGTGAACGTTTTTTTTTCTCAGAATAGCAACAATCGATTATATAAAATTGAATGAAAATTAATACAGTTAATCGGAAATCTCGAGAATTTGCAATATTGTGGACTTGGTCTCGCGGCATTATCGAANTCTGAAATTATTTTCAACCAAATTTTTTTTCTCGTATCTCACGTTCAATCCCAGCGAAAAATGTGGCAAATAATTTTCATTATTTTCCTCAATAATTGCATATATTATTGATTAATTAAAGCTGATCGACCATTAAAATTTATGCCTGAACAAAGTCGTGAGAGGTGAACGTTTTTTTTTCTCAGAATAGCAACAATCGATTATATAAAATTGAATGAAAATTAATACAGTTAATCGGGAATCTCGAGAATTTGCAATATTGCGGACTTGGTCTCGCGGCATTATCAAAGTGCTCAGCGCGACGAACATCTCTAGGTTCGAGAGGAATTAATCTTCATTGACCCGTAATGATAATTTCCCCTGTCAAAGGGTTCAGTCAAAAGCTCCCAAACTCCATGCAAACTCCGAGATGTCAGATAGACTCTCGAGCAGTTTGTTCAACAGTGCTGGGATAAATTTCCCAATGACATCGAATACTGTGAGTCTTTCGGGGAGCCTGCGAATGCTGCGATTCATCATATTCGAGATATTAATAATATTTCAGTAAAATCAACGTAGAGTCCAAATAATTCCACGAATCAGGTTAATGAAAAATTGGACACGATGATAAAAGTTTGAATTTCACGTTGCGATGTCAAACGAACTGCATTATGATTCTCGAATTGCATGGGTGCTCGTTGTATGCTAATTACGAAGAAACAATAGCCTTGTCTGGGCGATGATAAATTTACACAATGTGTAGGAATAGCCGGCAGCGGAGAAACGAGCCACGCAGGGAAAACACTGTGTTTAGCGATATTATATTAACAGCCACTCAAAAATGTTGCCTGGATGTTTGCATTGGAAATAACCTTGCAAGTGTTCGTTAAGAATTCATGATGCCATAGAATTTTTTTGAACCGAGGTAAATATATAATAATTACCTTAGTTAATTAGGGAACTATTAATTATCGGAAATGCCAAAAATCATAATACGAGCACGCGGAAATGTTATTACAACGGAAAGCTTTTCCGCGTCTGACTACACGACGACCATAACTACTTGCGCAGCATCGAGAGATTCCGAGGAGGATGAAACTGTAATTTCCGAGATGGAGCAGTCGAAAGAGAGGAGAGCTTGAGGAATGGATTTGAGGGATCTTGATCGAAGTAGAATCTGGTGAACTGCATCGATCGAATGAGTCGAGGCCAATGGAAGTAAATCATTAAACCTTGCACTGTGATTGTCAAGTTTGACATTGAATCAAATTGATGCTTAGGAATGAGAAAAGCCTCGTTACTAATTGCTTCTCAATCGGCGTTTGGATGATTGGTTCTCCGTAGAGGAGAGCCTGATAATAATTTCACGAGTAAATATCCAACGGCGCCCTTCGGGCTTAATTGAAGTGCCGATTCCATGGAATTCCTGATTTTCGTCCACCGAAATATTTCTCCCGAACAAACGAATAATCCCTCATTGAAATTTCACAGGCTGTCGAATATTTTCGTTAATATTCTTCGGTGGCTTAAAACGAACAAAAAAACGATTCACATCTCTGATCAAGACACGCAACAATGAACTACCAGCATCAACGCAGCGCAATATTAATTCACACGTAACACAATATTTTTAGGTGCGACAGAAATAAAACGAACGCAAGAATGAACAAACAGTATTTTAAATGATATTCGCGTTTGTGGGAGAGACAAATTTATCCAAATGACACCAAAGGAAAGCGGAAATGGATTTTCCACTCCGAGGGAAATAAAAATCCTACCAAAATCAAAGAACGCTTCAAAGGATTCAGTGCCGTTGATAAATTCATCGAAATATCGGCAAACGATCGGATCAAAGAGTATGGCGAATAAATAAAATCCACATCGACTGAATAAAGGAAGAAAAACAAAACATCTAATGCACGAGGACGCAGCAGGACATATCGACAAAGAGACACCGATTAATGACCACACAAGAACATTGGGAAAGTGATTTAAAATGAAAATTCTAAACAAAAAGGTAGTTCGACGTTCAACAGGATAATAACAGCCATTTGTTCAACCAACAGCATAGGAGCGGCTCAGGATCGGCTGTAAATGTAATCGGCGTAAATAACGAGACACTAAATAAATAATAAAATATAAAAAAAAAAATGATAACATCGATATATAAAAGTGACGGAAAACATTGAGGCATATAATTCGAAAAATCAAAACAACAGTGACTATTTGACGTGGTTCGTACAAGAGCTGCAGCCGCCGGGCAAAGTCGTTGATCGAACGAAAGCTTTTGTATTATTGTAATTATTGAGTATGACGCTTAATTATGTTAAAATTATCATTAACGTATATTTGGATCTTACGGATGGAGGCCAGTACCTTAACTAAGGATGTGATTTCGCTATATGTCTCGTATATATGTTTTATGTATTCAAGTTGTGAATATATATTTGTTTATCGAATATATATTTCCCTCGGAAATAATTGTCAAGGACACACGAGAGAGCTAGAGAGTCAAGACATCTGTTGGCTGACAAACCTGTTATGGCGATCTTCGCGGACCATTTGCTGGTTCCGTCCAACACCGACTGCTTCACTGAAGTCATGTGCCCAATATGATTCTTGTCGTCGACTCCGAAGACTGACCTAAACTCCGACGAGATTCACACCAAGCCTCGTCAAACTCAACGTATCGACATTGCTGTCTTTTTTTTTTTTTTACATGAACTTTGTACTCCTCTTCGAAATACTCTCTCATTTTTCTCATTCCCTTATCGTTGTCAACTTCATTTTTTCGATTTTTACTGTTCAACGAAATTTTTGAAACTTTGCAATTTTTTTTGTTTTTTTTTTTTTATGGGGAATGATTCTGCTATTGGATTTGTCGAAGCTTGTACAATTATGTGCAGACCTCGAACGAGTTGACTCGTTTACTTTATATGCTGATGATAATTCCGATGCATCGACATGTCTGATTTGGATAATTAACTGGTGCATTCTACGAGCTGGTACAAATCCAATGATATCACACGGGTTTTCAGAGTGCACTGGTATTTCGCGTTGCCGCATTAACCGCGGCGCTGATTGAACGATGGCAACCTACCAAAACGCTAGCGTTACCTTTGCAAATTTCAACGAGACACAAACGAGGCTCTAAAAACGAAGAAAGAAAAAAACGTTTTCGAAGTGTCGATTTTTTGGCTCGTTAGACAAACTGCCGAATAATTTAACGATCAATTGTTACAGTTCGTTACATTTTGTGCAGTCACCATTGCCGTTACATTTTTATCTGCGTTCGTGTGAACAAAATAAAATAGAAAACGAAACGGAATTCCATTTTATTTCATTTTTTATCGATAATCGACCATTTTTTGCTCAGGTTTTTTATTTTCCATGGTCTGATTATCCTCGGGTCTAATTTTATCCTGACTTATCCAACTCCCGATAAAAATAATGGTCGCGATCTACACTTCCGATCGTTACTACTGTCATTTGGTTTACGTTTGTAACTTTTTTTTATCACGGATCGATCGAAAATGTAGAACTTTCGAATCTATTTATTAAAATCGCCGGATCATTCTTGGACTGCAGAAAAAAAATGCTCACTATCGCTCGATTGGACGTTGATGACGTTTTCGAATTGGGAGCATGATTTTCGCTCTCGGGAATTCACAATGATCGTGTACTCCAACCGTTGATGCCGCCGAGGCTTTTATTGCACGTCGATTGTCGCACGGTGATTGGATAACGTGATAACGAGGCAATTTAAAAATCTCGACTCATCGCACGCGAACGTCGAAAAGGACTCGCGGTTTGAGGGAAAATAGTTTTGGATAGTTGCATGCAAAATTGCTCGATGAAAGCCTTTTCCGGCGATAAACTTTTCAAACTCGTTGACGCTAGGGTCTCTGGACACCTGAACGATTCACGTGAAATGAAAAATAGAATTTTGAAAAATGGGAAAGCCAGCGAGACAAAGGCGCGAGTTTTTGGACTTTTTTTTTTGAAATGCTCTTTTTTATCGAATAAACTAGAAAATAGAATTTCCACAGTAGGAAAGAGCTTTGGAAAAATTGTCGTCGATTTGCCAAGGATTGAAAAAAATTGAATTGCCAAATTTTTTACTTTAACCGAGAAAATTCGAATGCCGATCCAACGCACGCGTTTATTTTTGTTCCCGAATTCCTCTCAATTTGAAATTAGACTCACCGACGTACTGTGAAGTGCTAATTGATTATTATTTATGAATTCTCTTTTCCCTGTTTCCTGTGATTACCTAATGATGCTTGATGCATGAATTATTTTGTAGATCGTTGAATATTCTGTCTTTGATCACGATTTTTTCTGCATTCGTGAGTCTAACATGCAGATCCCGTAATCCTGTGGTACATTTTTTTTTGTTGCTCAGAGAGGAAATTCATTTGATAAATGACATTGCCGCAGCCTCAGGAAACTGGACATTCAATCATTTTTTTCATCCGAGATTCGTTTGTGATTCTTTTGGAAAAAAAATGATAATTTTTTGCTGCGAAATATTGGATGATCGTGTTATCGATGAAAAATTAGCCTCGTCACTGCAATAGTCAATGCCAATGAGGCTACGATGATAAATATGAACACCAGCCGATCCGGAGATTTCTAACTGCAATTTTCTTTGCTCTATTTTCGGATCTCGATTGTAATCGTTTCGTGCATGTTTCTGCCTCACGATATTCCTACCTTCGAATAGATCGTTGCCTTATTAATTAGCCATGCTCAGCGATTTCCGTTTCGTTTTCATGAAAAATTGATCGTTCCATTTCATTTCGATCAATCGGATCGACATTAGCTAATGGATAAAAGCCTGAGATTATTTTTTTCTGCAGGGCACACTGTCCGTTTGATTTTCATTGCGAGATAAAGTTTTGCAATGGCGACTGATATCGTGCACCGACTGTTTCCGCTACATCAATTCACAGATTGAAAAAATTCAAACGAATCCGTTTAATGAAAAAAATCAAATAAAAAATAATTGTGGGGTTGATTAATTTTAAAATTGAGAGATAAATCAGAGCAATTGATGTTCTCGATCTCGATGTCTCAACTCGTTCATCACTGTCCCTAACCCAAGTCCAGTTCGTAGGAAACGTTGATGAAATTATTCATTGACAACGATAAATAAAGAATGAAGTATTCGAACGTGACTCGCGTGTCGACCGCTCGATTCTCCATCGACCAATCTGTCGAATCTCGTACCTGGCCTACTTAGCGAATAAAAATAATAGAAAGGATCGCGTGATGGGAGATCAACATGTGAAGATGGAGATGACACGAGAAAAGAAAGGAATTGGACTGAATAATTCTATTCGGTAACTTAACTCACCGGATTAGTTCGAAGATTTCTGGCTTTTCTCGTTCTCGCTGTTTCATTCGCTCCTTCATCGCTGTTATGATGCTGTTCGCCTTATCCTCGGCACCGTGCTTCGAGCTTTTTTCGGCAGCGCCTACAAAATCCAAGAGAAAAGCAGAAACTCAATTTTTTTCTTTCCTTTTTCCAGTTATTAATAAATTAATGGGGCAATTTCAATTTTTTCTAGAAATTTGTTGATCATATCGCAACAAGGTGTGGTTAATGGTTGGCGAACTAGTTCCATGCAGTAAAACTCTTTCGTTCAGCATCGTGTTATTCACTTTTTTAGCGCATTAATTACGCCATGCTTTTTTCGGTGTGAGCCAACGACTCAGAGGGCTTTCCCTCTTTTTTCCCTTTTCTTTTTTTTGGAGTACGTAAAAAGAGGATCTAGTGCGATAGTTTTTTTTCCCCAGGTACGCGTTTAAGCGGAGCGAGGCCCTCGCCATTAAGCCGTTTTGTCTGCCCGATAGCTTTCCGGGCTTCCTCTTCAAGCTCTTCTTTCCAACGTGTTCTAATTTTCCGCCGGAATTCAAATTCCTGGAGCCTAAAGTATAGTAGGCTCGTCGCGGAGCTCCTTCTCGTATGAAATTACACGTGCATTTACCGCATCGGAAAAAACCTTTTTTTTATCTGGGTCAACGAGGCATTGTACGAAAATTTATGTGCTTTGCACTATGAACGAAAATTGCAATAATCAACATCAGAGTTCACTAAATTACTTTTCAAAAATATCGAGGAAACAATCAACGTGATTTTTTATCATTCTGCCATCGAATGATTTTACGTGAAAAAAACTTGAGGCAGTTTATAGATTTTTAATGAGAAATCGCGCTCGATCAGTGTTCGCCAATTTATACGTCGGTCGTTGCAGGTGACGTTTCTGATCGTCAGGGTTTCTCAACTACTCTTTATCCCGTGCTATAATCCATGATCAGCACCGCAAGTTCGAGCTGTTGGAAAACCCGCACCCGGTGTGAATCTCCTTATCTACTTCACGTCTCTCTGTACTAATTAACACGCAGTTCAGTCTGCTACGACGAGGGAAAGATTGGCTGAGCGGAAAATTAATTGTTTTAGAACAAGTCGCGGAAACGATGAAGATATTTTGGTAGATTTATAAATCTCCATGTACATAATCCATGGGAGATTAAAAAGTTATCGGATTTCGGTTAATACGCTTATGGCGCTTCCTCCGTCGTTACGGTTATGATTAAAAAGATGAGTCAAAAATTAACGATTGCCATGAACGTTTAACGACGTCTGCTCGCGTGTAACTTTTTTATTCGTAATTAAATTTTATTCCGAATTATTTTCGGAGAGATTTAAAGAAAGGAGTGAAAAAAAGGTTCGTCGTCAATTGTGGTTCGTTTTCTTGATATTTTGCAATGAGAGAAATGAGGGAAATTCAGTACTCACGTTGTAGACAATCGGCGTTGAGAAGGTCCTTGCATTTTTCGTGGCATTTGACACCGCATTCCATACATCTTACACCCTGTCTCGCGATACCCCATAGCAGGCCCTCGCACTCGTAACAATAAGTTGGCGAAGTAGCGGTCCAGGTGACAAAGTTGTGGGGCGTCGTCGACGAGATCGGATAGATCATCGCCTGCAGAGTCTTCTTGTACACGTGCATCTTCTGCGGGTACCATTTTCGATGCGTTTCGTCAGACATTAATCTCCTCACAATTTTCAATAATTAACAAAATTTATCGATCTCCCAGAAAAAAAAAGAAAAAAAAAAGAAAGAACAAACCAAAAATATGGTCCCACATTCGAAGAACACGTTCGATCAATCATTCGCTCCTCAGACGCTCGTAACATTCACGCATTTGAAAATTTACTTTAGTGAACAAATTTGAGAGAATTAAATATGGAAACGAAAAGTTTCGATCATTCTGCATTTTCACGGTCATGCTGCTTTTTTGCGCCTTCAGCCAAGCTTTTTCACTCACGCTCTATGTATCGATGTGTGTTACATAATTGTGTTGGTGTATCTGTGTGTATTTTTGTGTGCATTGTGCATTTTTGTGTGTATTGTGCATTTTTGTGTGCATCAGCAGATTCGAACGATTTTACATCCAATTTCCCGGGACCTTCGCTATTATTCGTGTGTGTGTGTGTTTTTTTTACGTCGTACAAAGTAACGAACAAAGGCTTGCGATAAAGAGTACCTCAATGTTCTCGCGTTTGTCGTATTTGTGCCATGATCCGAGCAAAGGGTAAGGGAGCAAAGACCCAATTTCCGTGGGAATTTAATAGCCAACGCATTTCGTACGCGACGCAATATTCGTCGACGCTAAACCCTCCGCTCTGTTCATGGTTAATCGATAAAAAAATAGCTCGAAACCGCAGATGTGGAAACATTGTAAATGTTTCGAAAAGCCTAAGTCGTTGAGTTTCAAATGCAATATCCCATGTTCCAGGTTTGTTTCACTTATTTTTCCTTCTTTTACGAAATCAATGTGTCAGTTTGTTGGACAGTTTATAAAATTTGTTTCCATTACGTGGCATTTTCGCGAGGGTCATGAAACGAATACTTGTATTTGTCTCGTTACGACACATTGTTGCAAATCGAGTTATTCTCAGAAGTAGCGAAAAATATTCATTCCGCTGGATTCCGATATTTTTCGTGCCAACGAAGTTCGGAAAATAGCGGCTGGAAAATTCAGATCATTAATCTTGTATTATTGTGGTGACGAGACCAAATGTTGATTTCCCTCGTGAATAATGAAGAGACAAATATTGTAAAAGTTTGTTGGGCCCTCAGAGGAGCCGATAATTTCATCGATTTTTTTTTCTTTATAAAAAACGTTTAACAGTTTTTAGATGTTGAGAAAGGCGTTCAACACGTTTTACACGTTAGTCATAACAACCCCGGGGGGTGAAAGAACGATGAATTGATTCTCAGAATTTATGTCGAGGAAAAAAAATAGTAGAAGAAAAAAAATGTAGTGCAAGTTAATGTATTTGTAGGGTACACAGTGCGAGGCTTTCTCGTGTTCGTTATCGAAACACTCAATCGGCTTGTACCTACGTAGTCATGCCGAAAGTATGTACTCGTGAATAACGTATCGAACGGTACGCGAATAATACTTTCTCATACTATATTTATCATATGTACATAAATATTCAATGTGGATCATTCTTGTGTGTCGATTGATTTTTTTATGTTTGTTCATGTGTGCAGGTTTTTATGTGAATATAAGTTTATGTTTATGCGCTGGAGAATAAATGTTTGTGTGTAGAATTGATGTGTTTAGGCGAAAAAGCCAGAACAACCCTTGTGGACTTTGAGCAAGGCACATTCAGTTCACACGCGGAGTCAAAACAATTTCTCTCCACCCTATGGAATCCTTAGTTGCATACTCGAGATTCACGCTTCCACGAGATTATTCATTTGCTCGCACACTTTGAGTTACACGCATTCCTACAAACTCTGCTTCGAACTTTAAACAAACACACAATCATATGTAACACAAACGTAATTGAAAATTCGACCAGGACTCCTTATTCTCATTCAGTCATAACAAAACACTCGCTGAAGCACTCAACAAGACCCACAATTTCTCTGCAATAGATTTATCAAGCCAATGAACATCGTGCCTGCAAAACCTAATGACATACACAGTCGAGTGTTGACAAACCATTCGCCAGGGGCGGGGGCCATGGGCGAAGAGATTTCAACGAGATTGCGCAAAAGAAAAGGAACAAAATAGCGAATCCATGATCAATTAAGCTTTTTTTTTATTTAGGTGATGGGTGTGCAGCAGTGAATTTCATTGAATTGCGCTTAGTCTCAGAAAAATGAGAGCTGTTTTGCTTTCGATCGGTTACGATTGTGTGCAGCAAATGGTCGAACGATCATTTTTAAGCAAACAGAAAAATAAATGCTCCTAGAATATTTATCAAATAAACTTTTCTGTATGGTTCTTTTTTATTTTTATGCGCCTCATACTTTTCGCGAAGGATCTGCTCTATCGAACTCCGTACGTTCTGAATGGCTCCAATGATAAACTAACAATGACTTTTTTTCTTTTTTTTTTAATNTTTTTTTTATTTAGGTGATGGGTGTGCAGCAGTGAATTTCATTGAATTGCGCTTAGTCTCAGAAAAATGAGAGCTGTTTTGCTTTCGATCGGTTACGATTGTGTGCAGCAAATGGTCGAACGATCATTTTTAAGCAAACAGAAAAATAAATGCTCCTAGAATATTTATCAAATAAACTTTTCTGTATGGCTTTTTAATATTTTTATGCGCCTCATACTTTTCGCGAAGGATCTGCTCTATCGAACACCGTACGTTCTGAATGGCTCCAATGATCAACTAACAATGACTTTTTTTCTTTTTTTTTCAATGGCTTTTGGCTTTTGAATGATTGAAAATGTTTTTTCTCAATTTCGAAGTAATTCGAGATTTAAATATCACGAGAATCAGTGTCCCTTCAATTTAGTTTTTCCTCGCAAATTTTTTGATAGAAATAACTGATTGTTACTTTTTTATAAGTAGTCGAACGAAATTTCATGGTTGAAGCTCTTTATCACGGTGTGATAATTGATTTAAGGGCTTGGATTGATTTTAATTCTTTTTGCGAAACGATTGGCAATTCTCTTTGTAACCTCATCGCTCCAAAGAGCTATTTTCATTATTTTAAGGTGAGTGAAAGCCAGTGAGCCCTCTAAGAAGCTCTAAGAATTATATATATGTATATCCTCGAGCAGAGTCAATTCCCCGAATGAAACTTTACCCTCCCCAAAGGTGATATTAATCTGGAGCCCTCCCTTGCTACGATTTTGATCCAGCTTCGATTTTACGTCGGCTTTTTTTTTTCTCTCTCGGTTTAATAATGCTTCACAAAGAATTCGTGGGGACCACCAGGGTCTAACTTTTGCACGTTGATAGAAATCCTTCGAAGAATCTCAGACAACGTCTACGAGGGATTCTAGCGAATTACCTAACAAGCTCTAAGGATTCTTCGTCTCGGATTCGCCTTCTTCTTCGATCCGATTGTCTTTTTCCTCCTATATATATATATACACACAGACTTAAGTATATAAAGGTGCCTCGAGAAATATGTACTCTTGAAATCGTTGAATCGGAGCTTTCGATCATTTTCGAGAAAAATTTAGAAAACACGAAAACGATTTATTTTCGAAAATCAGTATTTTATTTTTCGCTGCCGTCAATTTTTTTCTCATTCGAAAAATTCATTGTTTCACGCTTGATTGTTAAGAAAAAACGTTTCTCCATATTTTCATTGATTTTAAGGCAATATTTTTATTGAACTTTCAAGTTTCTTCGAACTTATTTTTCCATAAGAAAATATGAATCAGAATAAGTCTTTTGCTCCAGTTTATCTGCCATTTTCAACACAGAACTCGACTGCGCCAGAATAAGAGAAATTTTGTGGAAAATAAGAAAAAAATCTAATTTCCAAAGTTCAAGATTTATGGCGTGTGTTTGGCACGTTTCGGAACTAGAATCTATCAAAGATCGACGATCTATACTCGAAGGATCTCAGCCCTCTGTGCACGTCAGGCACTTCTATAGGGATTTGTTTTTTTTTGAAAGACGATGCAAACTTTTCTCGTTTCGTTCAAGTAGTTTCATTCGTGTGCAATTTCAATGCGTGTATCGATCCTTTTTTTTCATGTTGGAAAATTTCGCTGACTCTCCTCACTAGCGTCAAGTGCAAACCTACTCTACGTTCTTAAGGGCGAGGGGTGGGGGTGATTCGAAAGTGATCGCGAGAAGGTTTTAAACAGAGAGTGGTTTAAGCATTGATTCGCTAAGAAGCACTAGAGTGGTGACGTGGTTATGACTTTAACAGGATTCCCCTCGATCTTTCAATGTAATTATTCGTCGACAATGATTGCATTCCGAAGATAATAATTGAATTCGTCATAATTATGAAAATTAACTTAAATCTATGAAATCAATTTTTGCCAGAAAGATTTCGTTCTCTCAGCAACGAGAACGTTTCAAATAGAACGAATTGAATGCAAATTTTCAGTTCATTTGAAAATAACGAGGAATTTCCTGGATGATTAACTTTTTGGGAACTTCTGCACCTTTCTAGCCTATCGTCGCTTCAACTTTGACGTAGAAAAAAAAACCAGATTCGATGATCGTTAACTCTTTCAACTGACGATTAAAAAAAATATTTAGATCAACCAAAAAATCCGGTTAATTGAAATCTTCGAAATTACGAACAATCGATAGACAAAAATCAGTCGAAGAAGAGAGGAACGGTATTTCAACGAATCTTTTTTTTTTTTCTCGAAAGCAAAGTCAAATCGTTAAATAAACGGTTCTGTGCCACATCTCGTCCTACCTATAGCACTCCGACACTTGTGTAAGCGAATATATGAATTTTCGTTTGTTCGGAATGTGTACGTAATCGTATATACATTATCTGGTGCGTTTCTGGCAAGTACTACGCTTTGGCCTATACAATCACGTGATTTTATTGATAATTATTGATTATGGCTTATATGAATCTCGATGTAAGGTAACGAAAAAATATATATGTATTTATATACATATATGTTGTTATAATGTGCCTATGTATATTATCAATTAATGCATTCGCACTTATGATCATATATTATGTATAATAATGCTTCGTCGCTATATTATGCTCGCTAAATTGATGATTTATCTATATCGCTACACGTTGCTTTCATAAAGATATATTATAATAAATGTGAAGAATAGAAACGGAAGAGACAGGTGGATAGATCGAGTGAGAGAGAGATAGAGAGAGAGAAAGGAGGGAGAGCGATAGTTGCAGATCGCAAATTAGCAACAGACAGATATAGAACGAAAGTAAAGAATAGCGTAAGATAAAGAAATGGATAGACCGAAGACCAAGAGCCAGAGTGTGTGATAGAGAAAAGAGAAAATAGAAAGAGAGAGAGAGAGAGAAAGAGACACAGAGGCTGAGCCACACTTACGTGAAAGAAAATAGCGTGGAAATGAGGATAAAATGGCAGCACGGTAGATATGGAAAAGAAAAGAGTTCAAAGGTTAAATTTAACCCGTTCGTTGAACGGTGCCCCATTTTTTAAATCCGGGCCAAATAATTAGACAGTCGTTCAATTTAATCTCAAGGAGGTTCGATACTTGATACACTTTCTAAAGGATTATTTCATTTTTCTTTCTTTCTTTTTGACATTCAACTTTTTCATTTCAATCGAGAAGGCTTTAATAATCTTTTAATTAAAAAAAATTCTCTTACGAAGAATACGAGTGATCGTATCATTTTTATCCATCAAGTGAATACCAACTCGGACGACTCGGTAGTTTTTGTTTATCTGTCTCGCAGTACGATCCTGTATCCGTTATAATTCTCCAGCGACCCTTTTTTTTCAATGTTTCATTCAATATTACGTAAATAATTTCTACGTCGTCACCGAGTGAATTGGAAAAATTGAATTTACAGTTTCCAGCTACGAGGAAAATGCAATTACTTCGCTGTAACAATGAATCTAATTGAATGGCTTATTCTTTTTGTCGCAAGTATCGAACTTTCTTATAGGTTAGTTCGAGAAGCGAGGCGAACAATGTTTGAACTCTATTACAGGATAGACTCGAATTAAAAAAATAGAAAATAAAAATATAAATAAATTAAGTAAACATCAATTGAAATATACATCGTTTCTTTTTCAATATAATTTACAAGAGCCTTCGAAGATCGTGGATCTTGGCTCGTAAATATAATTGACCGGTAAAATCGTCCGTTTATGGAGGCTACTCCAGGCTTTTATCGTTACTTTTCCTTTCGGTAAGAGTCGAAACTTGGTGGTAATTTGCTCTTTTTTTTCCTGCACATATTATTCACGCGGGCTAATTTGTTTTTTTTCTTCTCTTCTTTACGAGGGTGGATGGCTCACAGACGACACTTGAGGGTTAAGTAGACAAGCCCCTGCTCTGCTAACTGCCAATCACCCTCGTTCGCCCGAGCAGTAATTTTCAAGTATATATGTACATATTTTTGAGATAAATTCAATTAAGGGTGAGTCAAGCCTCAATATTCGCGTTTTTTTTCTTTTTTCCAAAACTTAAGCTATTCCTATTGGTTAAATATTAAAAAAAAAATATAAACAAAAAAAAATAAAAAAATCAAATTATTTCTGTCCGATCAGTTGCGATAGCGAAGTTCTTTANAAAAAAAATAAAAAAAATCAAATTATTTCTGTCCGATCAGTTGCGATAGCGAAGTTCTTTAAACCCCCAAGAAGACATAGACAATACACCCACATACACAGACACAATTATTTAGTACTTTTACTCTCTAGAGAGATTTGATTTTTTTTCAGCTTCTTGTCAAGATTCAGTGACAATTGTTTATTATATCAACAATGTCCAATTTTTATTATTTCCACAATAATTGCCATTGTGGATATTAATAAATATTCATTATCATTGTTAAGATTTTGTTGTATTTATCATTTTTTCCTGTGGGACAAAACTTGAAAAGAATTTTGGAGGAAACGTTGACTTTTTTATGGATATTTCGCTGAATGACTAAAGTACGAGTCCTTACCAGCTCCTCGTCGTTCAACGTCGCTCGTGGTACCGCCGATGTCAGTCCTGCATTTCGCTTCGTCACTGCCATCGTCTGAGAAAAGATATAGATTAGTGTTCGCGTGATGAAAAGGCGATATTTCCATTTTTTCATTATTTACAAAGAACAGTGTTTATATATTTGTGTATGTATGTGTGTTCGTGTCTGTCTGTGTGTGTGTGTGACAGAGAGAGAGAGAGAGAGAGAGAGAGAGAGAGAGAAATAGACAGATAGAGAGACAGAAAGAGATAATGAATGAAAACGTAATCGCAAAGAAATGAAGAGTTTGACCACCAAATTGAATCATTTCCACAAATGTGAATTAAAAATGAAAACTGACCGATTAAAAAACGGAAAAGTATATAAAATACAAATGAACAAACAGGCGAATCGAATTATGCAAAAAATAGTTAAAAAAATCACATTTAGTTACGAAGTTTTTGTGAAATGTCGTTGCTTATTGCAAAATGTTCTTAACGACATTTCTGATGTTGTTTTTATCGAACAGTGAAGACTTATTTACATGGGAAGTCAAATTGATTATGAAGTGAAACTTATTTTACAACAAATGAGAGTTGATTGGAGTCCAGGAGATATTTACAACTCGCTGTAACCTTCGTCTCTTTGAAATGTCAATAACCGCGAGGTAACAAAAAAAAACTAAAGCAATCGATGAAAATTCAATTTTTCAGAGAAGTTGCGAAGTGTTGGGCGTGGAAAAAAGATTTCAAGATGGGAATAGAAAAATTATACAGAAGAGATAAAAGAGCATGAAGTGATTTGAACACGGTCGATTGTTTTCTTTGCTGTTTGTCATGTAATTGTTTTTGAGCCAAGAGAAAAAGGTTTATTGGATTATTCTACGTGGCAAAAAAAAAAAACTCTAATCCAATTAGCCTATGGAATCTGATGGGTTGTATAGCAGTTGGGATTTACAAACTCATCGAGTGTTTATCGGGGAATCTCGTAAGATTCATATTGTGTGTGAGTGTCTGTATGTGTCTGTGTATGTTTATATTGCTTGAAAAACCAATATTACGAAATATATACATATGGCATATATAAATATTTATACAGAGTAAAGTTGGTGATTGGCTGTGTGTTAGTTTTTGATGGATGAGTCGTGACGACCAGACGCACACATTTATGAACCGTTTTGCGGCGCCAAGTGTGTCCCGGGCTCTGCGATGAAAAGTTCCTCCGTCTTGCAAAGTGCAACTTCTCATTTTTTTATTTTTTGTCTTTTTATATACACATAATGTCTTCCACTACTGGAGATAGTTTCATTCGTATGGAAGAAAAATTCCTGCTCCCCCTCAGACGCCCATTACGAGAGACGATTATTTTCATCAAACGCATACTCTCTTCATTGAATTCGAATCGTTGCAAATGCATTTTCGAGTGAAAAGCAGTCAGAGAAAAAAAAATAGACAGAGAGAGAGGGAGCAGATATTTTTCGTTTTTCATTTGCTGTTGGGAATTAGTTGCTCCGACGCGTCACGGCAGCGTGATACGGAATCGCATTATCATTATTAGTCATTATTTCATTAATGCGATTAAAAGTTACAAGCGAGGAGCTTAAATATATGTTTATATATATATATATCAATCTATATGACTAGGATTATTCATACAGCTACAAAACTACTGGACTACGAACACTAACTAATTCATTAGGCAACACACATTTATTTATATTATTTCATAATTAATAGTGAAAAAAAATATATAGATATATATATTATTTTGGTTATTGGTATTTGAACGTGTGTGTAAATATATTGGGTAAGTAACGTGCACAGTTTCAATATAAAGGTACCACGCCGGATGCAGTCTGCGTGCTATACTCTGAGAAGAATTTATTACTTTTATTTTTATTTATTTGTTTTTTTTTTTAAATATTTGTTTCTGAAGAAACTCGATCGTGGAAAATCAAAACTAATTAAATAAATTTGAAGATAAAAGACGGAAGCAAACGGGTTGTGTCGACCACAGGCGATAAACATTGACTTCTTATTAAATATTTAAGTTGATTTATTATTATTATTATTATTATTATTTTTAAATGGTGATTTGCGTGTGTTTGGTGTCGATGATTTGCATGAACATAAAGAAAAGATACGTTTCGGGTGTCGCCAGAATGTCGTGACACAACCCACGTGCGCGATGGAAAGAATAGAGAGGGAAACAACAAGTGTATAAGAAGTCGAGAGAATGATGTTGGAAAAAAATGAAAAATATATACACATAGAAAAAAAAAAGAAAAAAAAATGTGATTTCTTTCTCAAGGGATTGTTTGCTTTTGCTAAAAATGGTAATTGTTCATCAGCAAGCTCGAAGGGGTGGGTTTGTAAAAAGCTTCATATCGCGAGTCACCAAATGAAATTTGCTTGAATTATCGTTGTATTTTGTTTTTTCTTAGCTCACGTTTGCCACGTAAACGGTAAGAGTACCGCTCATAAACATATTGTTTATCTTCGTGTCAAAATATGATGGTGGTGGAAAAAAAATTCTTACGATCCAATAATAATGATATAATAATTAATAAACATTACTTTCCGCCATACATTTGTTTGTCGTGGATGGAAAAAAAGAAGCGAAAGCTCTAGCAAGCGGTCGAAGATATCCTTGGTTTAAATAATTACCGCACAATCTCCTTTCACTTTTTCTTTTTCGATCTCGAGGATTCGCGCGAAAGCGTGCTTGTGCGTAGAACAAGAAAACTCAAGTTAGGTCGAAGAGACTAAGAGAATCGACGTAGAGGCGAGATACATAATAAGTAATGCAACAAAACTTGGTTTTTTCTTCTCTTAATTTTCCTTTTCTTTCAATCGAAATTAAAACGATAAAAAACTGATAAATAGATTGAGAGAGAGAGAGAGATAGATAGAGAGAGAGAGAGAGAAATATGTATATCACAGATGCAGATTTTTTTAATTATCCGTCTTATGAATTGATGTTAGAAATGAATAAAAAAAATTGACAAAAAAAAAAAATATGAAAAATTAATGTCTTTATAGATATAAATGAAAGATGTATATATATTTATATTTATTTATATTGCATGTATATGATATATAGATATATTTATAGGTAGAGATAGAGAGATGATTGAACATTTAGAGTGAGAGATGATAGATAAAGATGGAGAAAACAAATGATGTATATATATAATATATGTATTTATATATATAAAAAATAGCATGCAACGTTCGAGCAAGCCTTTTTAATTAAAATTTCACTAAGGAGGCATTTAATTAGTACCTTCAAGACCTGGAGGTGGAGTTTTTTGAGATTTTTTTGAGAGGTTCAGTGAGTGGTTTTTTTTTGTCGGGTAGTTCAGGTTCAGATACAACAACGGGCGCCACAGAGAACAAACAAAGAATAGCATTATATGCCGGTTAGTTCATCCTTATTTTTTCGTATTGCATCCTTTTTAATATGCCAAAAAAGGTTCATTAATGAAAAGGCTTGGAGAATATTTTCGGACTGCCATAAACTCGTTCAATTATTCTTGATTATTCAATGAATTTTTATTTCGTTTTTGTAAGTTCAACGTTCCGATAATATTCTCGATTATTTGCAGAATCAGCGACTGACTGCTCGTACATATTTTGGTTTCATCTTTTTCAACGAGAAAGTCTCGTTTAGGCATTGAGGATCGGGGGTACAGTTAACAACGATTAGATTGAAACTTTCGACATTGAACATTCAGGGGACACAGATATTGGACTTGGAGTTTCAACGTTTAGTTTTAATCAAAGAGAAAGAAGAAATTCCTCACGTAATATCGTGGTTTTTCGAATATTTCATAAATATTAATCGAAGCATTGGAATTTTTTTGAAATCTCTTCGTTCTCTTTCACTTTGATGACCTTGGAAAACATCGATTTTGAAAACACTTTGATTTCGATCATCCCCGAAATCGTATAAAATACGGGCAACGGGGTGAGAATTTAATGAAAAAGGACCAAGACAGGGTTGAGAAATAGTCCAAAGGGTTAAAAAACAAAAATGGAATAAAAATATATATAGAGATATTTGAAAAACAGGGAAAAGCACGAAATTTCAGACTGCGTCGAGTCGGACTTTAACCACTTTTCACGAAGCGGTATGGTAAACGGATTAATTAAAAGTTTACAACACAGGCCAGACCGTAGTCAAAGCTTAATGGAGAAAAAAGAAAAATAGGCCATAACTCTCGCGCACACTTTTTTCCCCAATTTTTTTGTTCCAAGTTGCGTAAAGCTTCCTAGAATTTCATCACGTGACCCGTTACACATGTGGTCGAGGTGAGTTTACGGCTATTGTATGTCGAGGAAGAGGTCAGGCCGCTCGGATTTTTCGTGATTTTAGCTGCGACCTTAAAAAATTCACCGAAATTACCTGTTAAAATGTACGTTGCAATATCTCACGTTTTAAAATGTATGCATTATTCACAGATTTTGAATGAACTATCCCGCCGACAGTTTTCCAAAGAATATATATGTAAACACGAAACAAAACCAGCAACGAAATGCTCTTTTTATGATTGACTCTTCCCTCCGCAATTTTGTGTATGTGCATGTGTTTTTTTTTTTTATCACGGTTCACTGATTGCAACATTTCTCAACCCGAATAAAATATCCCCATCGTTCGAAATGTATGAAAAATCAAATATTAACAAAAAGAGCTTCGGGGCTCCGGATACAAAGCTCGTTCCCGCTCGTTCGAATTTGACATTTTTTATATTCCTCACCTCTCGCGCGACAGCCGAACTTCCATGCTGTTCTACTGCATGTGCAATAAAATATCATTTGCATCGAATCGCGATTCTTTCGCCAAATTGGTATTTTTTTTTTTTTTTCGTACTTTTATTGATTCTTGTGTATTTTTCGAAAAGAGTGCAGGGGTCACAAATATATAGTTCAACGGGCTTGGATGACGGTTTTCATCTACTGACCGTGGGATACACCGGTATAAATCACTGTCATTAATGCTATGAAAAAAAAAACAACATTTTATCGGTAATTCGTTGTGAAACAAAGGAACGTTCGAAATTATGATATTTATCGCCGTTATAACTTTCGCATTATTATTATTATCATTATTATTATTATTATGTCATATCGAAAAATTATTATGGAATAATATTTATGATACGAGTAAGTAATTACGTTCGATGGTCCAATGAATGACGGGAGATACGAAAGGGTTATGACGCGAACCGTGAAAGCTGGAAAATGTACAGAGTAGTTGGGAATTTTGCAAAACCGACAGGACAGCGAAAATTTTGTTTACCTCATCGATTCCTCATGAGCTTTAAATTATATACTTTGCTCGGTGTATATAATCCAACGACGATTGTTCGTTCATAACCATCGACCGTCCACCAACACCACTTATTCCTGATAACCGTCTGGCTTAACGGGACGTACTCGTGGGCGTTGTTATTTAGCAGGTAACGAAGTTTTATTCATGTGCTGCCAAATAGTGCACTTTGCAGGGGTGGATTTAACTTTTTATTTGGTTTTTGGAATTGGGCTCGTGTTGATGGAGTCTTCAAGTTTATTTTGGATTTTTTGTGCTGTAACTTTTTTTTTTTTTTAATTTGATGGAAAACTTGATTTTTTACTGAATGAAACGTCAGTTGAATATTCGAGCACAGTGTGCTTGCTCAAAGTCTTTGGGCTTGGATTAAAGGTCTGAAGATTATGCCCAGAATGTTGAAAATCCTTTGGGAGAGTTACGAGAAGCTGGAAGCTCCTGGAGATTATTGCCAAAATACAGCAGGAAATATTTCGAGTCACGTCCAAGAACGTGGCTTTTCCGTTTAAAAAATTGAGAGTTTGTCCAAGATTATTGAATTTTTTTTCTTCTCCGAATAATTCTTTAGAATTTCGGGAGATAATGTTGGAATGTCAAAAATTAAAGGTGATTTCCTTGTTATTGGAGGGTGGGTTGTAATTGCTCGAGAGGAATTCACCTAAGTGCGAGCTAGCTGTTGAGTAGCCTGCTGCCAAAGAGGAGCACACCAGTGATTGATTATTCTACAGGGAGAGCATTCTCTGCTCAGAACAGACGTAATTGGAGATCTGAGGAAGCTTCACTAACGTTGGCGAAGCTTCATTTCTCAGCATCGAGAAGATTGACTAGTGATCTCGTACCAAACCTCAGTCCAATGCCAGAAAAAACGTGATTAGACGAGTAGGTTAGTCAGGGGAATCGCAATTCATTGGGTTTTTTTAAACAAGAGTTCATTTTTCATTTTCATTTCATTTTTCACTTTGATTTCGTCAATCGAATGATTGACTAAATGAGGAGCTGATGGAGGCGTGAACCACATGCAAATTAGCAAAATGTTGATCTTGAAAAATGAATGTTTCTTCTTGAGGGACGATATTAATTAATATTCGGGGTCAAATGAATTAAAATCAATGGAGGAATTAATTGGATATAGGAAGTTTGTACTGAATCCATAACTTTGCGGCCTTCATTTTGATTTGGGTTAATCAACCATTTCCATTGATGAATAAATATGTCTCCCATGTGATTATCATCCCAACGGAGCTGAGTAAATCTCTCTCACATTTGATAATCGATGGTCGGGAAAATAAGGCTTTCGTCAGGCTTTTCTGCAAGCCTGAACATTATTAGATCATGTATGAAGAGACTGTGGAGTTGGTGGTGGTTGGTTTGTGGAACTAGTTAGAACGAATCAAACGTTTGGATTAACCAGCTGAACAAATATTTCCTCACCCCCAGACCCATGTTTTATCGTCCAGTGTCACATCACGTAGTTTCATAGTTTCCAAGTCTCAAGTTGAAAAGTTCGTTCGTGCGAAACAACGAGATAAGGATGTGGTAAGCAAAGATCACGAGCCTCGGAACCGGAAACGAAATGACCGCCAAGTTTTAAACAAACATCCGAATATCTTGATAACAACATCGATGATTATCATAATAATAAAAATAATTATGTTGGATATGTCGAATGACGATTATCATGGAAGTTTGCCAGACAATAATTTGTCTTGCGGGACGTTAATCATCAATCCTCACGTAAATAGACGGCACAGGCAATATATGTAGACACCGGGATGAAGATATGTAGATATACATATAAAGATATATATTTCATATATATAGATATATTTAAGACTTGGGTAATGGATAATCAGCTACGTACCAGCTCGGAGACCAACGGTATCGATTTCCGGCGTGGTCGTATGTCCGGCATACTGTCGATATTGCTGTAAAACGGATTGTCTCCCGGATGCCTGGAACCAGAAAAAAACAAAGTACTTCCATTACTTTCCCTCTTTTATTTTATTTTATATATTTTCGTGAATTCAAAAATCCAGATTTTCGAAAAACGTTCAAACAATTGAATAAATTTACTGGTTCGATGTATTCGTGAGTAAAACATTAATCGAACAAATATTTTCGAGTTTTTTCGAAAAACTATCGATGTGGAGATGAAAATATTGTTAAAAAAATTATTTCAAAAAAATACGATTTCTAATCAATGAATTTTAAAAAATTCCAAACTTTTCCATATTTCTCTCTCGTTTTTTTTTGTTTCTTATCGAACTTGTTAAAATTTCCATTTACTTTCATTGATTTTTCTCAATTTTTTTATGAATTCTGGAAACAAATATTTGAGGTGATCAACGATGCGTTTTAACTCAGAGGTTGTTCGCATAGTTGGATGGATATTATTGAATCCTTCAAAGTTCTGTAAGACGGATATCGAAATCCCTCTATTTTATTCGAAAACGATTTATACCGGTTGAGAAGAAAAGTTGCATTCGCGATTCGCAGGAGGCTTTCCGAGGAAAGGAGTGGAAACTTTAGACGTCGAATAAATCGGTCGATTAATCATACTTCGATTGTTTCCCGCGAGCTGTTTTAGGTCGGATACTCATAATAATGAACCGGCGAGAGGCAGAAAGAGCGGAAGCGAGAAAAATGGGGCATGGAAGACGGAGAGCGAGTGAGAGAGATCGGGCGTCAATGAATGGAACATTATCCCAACTTCCGAATTAGATTGCAAACTCGTTCATCGAGGGATCAAGCAAAATAAGTTAGTGAAATTTACAAGAACTTTCGTAGCCCTGAATAATCAGTCAACGCCTTTGTTTTTCCTTCCTTTACCGGATCAATATTAATTGGAAAACTATTGAATGTTCGTTTAAACTTGCTCTCTAAAAATCCATCGATTTTTTAAATAAGAAAAACGTTTTCATCGAATCACAATCAGACTGTTTCGTATTTGTAGTTCTGTGTAAAGTTTCTTCGAGTTGAAACACTCGTACCTGGTTTTTTTCACTGTTGCACATGGATGTCATTATTTTTCTTTCCTCTTTATTTAATTTTAGGTCATTGCAACACGTGACTCATTTGCAAAAGGAAATTCTTCAAGAGTTTTTAATAACACCCTAGCGAGAACATTCGTATTTCATTTACGTAAGTTTCCACTGCTGAGGCCCTCGGGGCAACCTTTTACCCTCGCTCTCTCCTCCGCTCTTTCTTTCCATTTTCTCGCTAATCGGGCAACTCCTAATTATGCAAATTCTCAAGTTAGATGACGCCGATAAAAATGTCATGGTGCTCGACTTTGAAAAGCTTGAAAGAAATTTGACTGCTCTATCGATTATACGTCGTGGAATTTTGAGAATGAGTTCTCGGCAAGGGTGAGAGTTGACCGAAGGCTCTGGCACGCGATCTTAACAGTAGAGACTGACGTTATGCTTCCCCATATTTTCACCTTTTTCCTCAACCTTTTTTTTCGCTCGTTTAATACTCGGGGTGAGATTAGTGATGAAGAAAATGTGAGTAGCCAACCGGGCGTTCTGTTTGCTTTTAGTATTTTCGAGAATTCATGAATAGCAATTAGTTCGAAGAAAAATCTCGGTGCGAATCTTTTCCTCCGCTGTCGGAACCTTTAAATTTTAGTCTCGGTGAATTCTATTTTTCTGAAGCAAAGCATTATTGTGCGATGATCCTTGATTTTCTCCTGCNTCCCCATATTTTCACCTTTTTCCTCAACCTTTTTTTTCGCTCGTTTAATACTCGGGGTGAGATTAGTGATGAAGAAAATGTGAGTAGCCAACCGGGCGTTCTGTTTGCTTTTAGTATTTTCGAGAATTCATGAATAGCAATTAGTTCGAAGAAAAATCTCGGTGCGAATCTTTTCCTCTGCTGTCGGAACGTTTAAATTTCAGTCTCGGGGAATTCTATTTTTCTGAAGCAAAGCATTATTGCGCGATGATCCTTGATTTTCTCCTGCACCAACGGAGAAGGCCATTTTTTTTCCGTTGAAAAGAAAGACAGTGAAGAAATTCGAGACAAAAATATTCTATGGTCCGGAAAGCCCTTAGCGCAGAGCGTGCGAATCGAGTGCCAACAGTAAAGAAAGAAATTCCTGAAGCGTCGATCGCTTGAAAAAGATCAGAAACGATCGTTTCGTTAGATCTTTGAGCTGGAGATATACGTTCCGAGGGTGAGAAGAAAAGTGGAGAATAAAAAGAAGAGCGATGAATAAGGTCTGTAAAAAAAAGAAAAAAAAATACGGGTCGACGGAAAGCCCAAGGCGGAGGCAACGGTTCCCAAGTGACTTTTCCCTTCCCGTCTAATTAACGAGCCACGCGATTGGACGAGCTATCCATTAGCATCACACACATTTCTGACTTCTTACCCCCAACCTAATCACCTATCTAATTCGCTAAGTGGTAGCGAAAAAGAACGAAATGAGAAAAAAATTGTGCGCCGTTGAGCAGGAGAGCTCCGCTGACGTCTCCACATTACTTTTGCACAATGAAACAATTTCTGAATAAAAAAAACTTCACATTACAAGTTTCTTGATTGATTGCATTGAGAAATTGTGGTCCTCGGACTTCGTGAGCCTGACAGGCTTGTAAAAAACCCACAAGATCACAGGTGCAGGAACAAGGGAAACAAGAAAACTCAATATTATCGAGGTGACACGAAAATCGACGTTTCTAATCATTCTTCCTCGGCATCCTTAATTTAATTGATACCAATAATGAGTTTAAATGATTCGGTAACAACTTACCCATTTGCTCTTCCACCGGACTCTCCGCCAGGTCCACTTCCGTTCTAACAAACAAAAAAACAAGTTTATTAGAAAAACAAGCTAATAACAGTTCTTAACGAAACGGAGAACACACACGTTCCCGAATAAGGGGGGAGGGTTCGTAGTTGCGAACGATCAAGTTATAAATGTATGTTATACACATGTATGAGGTACACACAGTCTTCGATACAGAGTGCGTCCGCGAAAAAGATATCACTTTGAGAAGATTTGTTCGTCATTTATTTGACCGAACAGTCATTGAAAATTTGGAAATGTCAAAACAACAAATATCTATTTTTTCTTTTATATTTGGTATTCTCGTTGATTCTCGATGCGAGTTCATTTTCCGCAGATGCACGTACACATTATATTATGCACAATGCTTCGCCGTGGTCGCTTTCTTACATAATCTTAACACTCAACTTAAACGCAATTCGTTATCCTGTATTTTCTCGTGCACAAGTGTACGCTGCTCTAAATTTTATTCGAAAGGGTTGAATTTTCCAAATTCCATCGTTTCTCACGATGTCTAAAAGATTTTTCAAAGTTTCGAGCGATGCGGTAGCGACGAACATGAGAAAAAGAAGATCAAGGATCATCTGAACCCTTGGAGCTTGGTCATCGTAACGACGGAAAAAATAAAAATTAAACTAGAGCGTGCAGCTATTTAGCAAAGTCCTGAAAATGTTCGATATTCGTTGAGATCGAATCAAGAGCAGAGCTATTAAGCTTGGGATTAATTAGCAAGCCCTGCTCCTCTCTTTCCCGATTCATACGCTCGTTGCATCCTCGAATCAACCCAGCAATTGCTTGTTTTTTAATTCTCAACTATTTTTGCGATGCTCCGTTGATTTTCATCTAACCCTTGACCGATATATCGAGCACCTCGAATAGAAATGTTCAACTATTTCTTTCATCTCTTTTTATGGCGCGCCAAAAAAGAGACGAAAACAAAAACGTGGTCTGAGGCTTGTAGAATTTTCCACTTATGCTGTACACTTTGTACACGAGGGAATATTTTTCTCAAATTCTCTCCCGCCGTTCGTCACGTCGCGTTTATATTTGAGCTAAAACAATTGTAAACTCAGACATTACACTGTTTCATTTTCTTTTCTAGGACGAGAGACAGCAAATTATGTTTACGGCGTAGATGAACGAAATTGATTTTTATAATTGAATTTGACCTCAAATGAGACTCGTGCTTTTTTTTTTTTGCAACTCCTTCGTTCGTTATGGTACAACGAATTTCTTTCTTCTTGGTACTTCTTCTTATCTCGAGCCTTACAGACGTCCGACACTGCCTCTCGCCTTCCTTCCTCATCAAATTTTGTTCTCACGATATCGCCGATATTTTCTCTCATTTTTAAAAGTAGTTCGTGTCCGTTTGTGTGGGTATGTGTGTCTGCGTGTGATTACTCGCTTTTTTTTCACGAATGTATTCTTTAGAGTGTATAACAGCTCGTATAAATATAATATCACGTACAATTCTCGACGATCGTTTTCGGCGCGATCAGCCAAGACATATAATATAAACTTATCGATAGCGTAACAAGTATAAATAAATATTTAGAGTTTAGAGCCGCGGTATTATTTTTTAGTTTCGTTAGAATTTTTTGTGTTGTATTTTTTTTTTTAACGTCGTTGTTACCTTCTCTCATCTCGTTATCGTCGTCATTATCCACCTTTTCGTATCTGTGTACAATCTTTTTTCCCTTTTCTCCACTTATTCCCATGGGAAATTCAGTGTTTTTGAGCCTGAAACAATTTTTGCTCGTTCCTTTTTATCTCCGTGCACTGTTTCGCCTTTTCCTCGTAGTCCAAATCTCCTCATCTAGGATAACGTATATTTTTTCCTTTTTCCGTGGCGTCGCTCATTACGACCGCAAAAACGACGCGACCGAGGATGTCTTGCCTCGGGTAACATGAATGAAAGAAAAAACCGAAAAACAAAATGAAATTCATCATGAAAAATATGCGAAAAGTGTCGTGAGGAAAAGATAAACTTCCGACACGTTTCAACACGCCAGTCGGCTCGACAATCGGTTCATTTGAAAAAATTGTTCTTAGAAATTCTGAAAGGGCAACATAAAAATGAAGTGTGATTTGCATTTTACGAAATATATACGCGAGTCGAAATCCAATCGAGAACGAATTAACGAGAAGTATTCAGGAATTCAAAATAAATCGAATCTCCGGAGATTTCGTTCAAGCCGTACTTTACATATTTGATTCAAGCCACATTTTTTTTCCTGATTTGTTATTCTATCCGAGAACATTGGTTTTCAGTCTTTGAAAGTTTTTCAATCCCGAATGAAAAATAAGGCAGTGAGAGTGCAGATTTTTTTTTCGAGAAACTTGAATCAATTTGCTTTGTTGAAATTCATCAGACATCGGGCTGCTTGAAATTGTCGACATCGTGTAGAAAATTAAAAAAATCATAAATGGATTGTGACATGAGTTTTTTTTTTTTTGGACTGATCAATCTATTCGCTCTGCTCGCAAGAGCGTATTCGGTGAAAGAGCTTGAAATAATTAATTGCATACAGTGACACGTGGTGACGAATAGAAAATAATTAATGGCTCGTTATCCACGATGGCAGGTAAACGATCATGGGCGNACATTGGTTTTCAGTCTTTGAAAGTTTTTCAATCCCAAATGAAAAATAAGGCAGTGAGAGTGCAGATTTTTTTTTCGAGAAGCTTGAATCAATTTGCTTTGTTGAAATTCATCAGACACCGGGCAATTCTGCTTGAAATTGTCGACATCGTGTAGAAAATTAAAAAAACCATAAATGGATTGTGACATGAGTTTTTTTTTTTTGGACTGATCAATCTATTCGCTCTGCTCGCAAGAGCGTATTCGGTGAAAGAGCTTGAAATAATTAATTGCATACAGTGACACGTGGTGACGAATAGAAAATAATTAATGGCTCGTTATCCACGATGGCAGGTAAACGATCATGGGCGATTGAAACATCATCGCGGATTGGAAAGTTAATCGGTCGAGTTCGCATCATATCTCGCGGTTTTTGGCTCCCGATCGTGCGCGTTTGACGTACACAGATTGAGAAAATATGGTCCACGCGCCATCGTAAAATATCGGACGGTGTAAAGAGATAGGATATTTTTGAAACAATGCCTCGACCATTCTATAACCTATAATTGACGTCGAATTGCGAAAGGAGGAAAAAAAATGGAGAAAAAAAATGATTTTTTTGTCTGCCAAGTAAATCACACCCTCGGAGTCTACAAGAAAGTACAAAAATGTCATGATATCACACGGTGATTCATGGAACTGCGTACATTACGGCACAGACTAGCAGCAATGAGAAAAACGTTGAAAAAATGCTTTCCAAAAAAAAATTCCGTTTTCTTTTCTCTCTGACAGATTTTCGCATAAAAAATCTCGAGTCCTTGTCTAAGTGTGTTTCTGTTTTAATTTTAATTTATTTATCTATTAGGCCTCAATGACGTTCAGTGACTACAACGCCCGGCGTGTGTAATAATGGCGATGACACTAACAATAATAGGAATGATAATAGAGATCAAATAATAAGAATAATCCTAGGTAGCTCTAATGATGACTTCTGATGCTGCTGACATTATAGTAAATTATGGGATAATACTGGTATCCTAAATGTACGAATCACCTACGTCAAAAGCTCTTAATAATCGAACGCTTCCTATGCGTTGAATTATTTTCATATTTCGCTTAATCCAATGCCTAATGTTTTAATATCTCGAGTTTCCTTTTCGTAACTCGATCGATCGAGTATTCCTCGCGTTTTTTCCCCCCGATGCGATATTTCAATGATATGACATGTAATGCGAAGAACACGGGCTGACGATAATGATATGATATTGTGATATATTTAGGAAACACCCGAATCGAGACTGTAGGCCGGTGCATCAAGTGACTGCATTGAGCGAAAAAAAAATGCGAAATAAATAAATTTGTGAAATTTTCAACTTTTCGTTTGGATTCTTGCGAAAGATTTAATTATGCAACTTTTGGTGTTATCCATTCCGGGGTTTCAGTAAACTCATTCCCTTCCTCTCTCGTCTCNCAGTAAACTCATTCTCTTCCTCTCTCGTCTCTCCGGAATCCCGCTTTCCCACGAAAGATAATTTATTAGCGACCGGTTGCATCGAAGTTGGCTGCGTCTCGAGCGATATTTAATTATGAAATTAGTACGAGCATCGTTAACCGAATGGTACGGAGGCGATGTAACGTTCATGAGAGAGGGAGAGAGGATCGTTTGCGAAACATTTGGAGCTTGCGTTGTAGCCGTGCACGTTTGCGGATCAATTTACAATCTATATGTACATGCATATGTATATATACATTGGATCGAACTGATAACGTACAAAGTGGCTCGACGAATATTAATCTGCCGAACGAATTCGATAAGTTACGCCCGATTGTCGCTTAGCCGACGATACATGGATTACGGTGAATACGAAAGTGTTAGGGGAGGATTTGAACTCGCAAGACGTGAGATCGATTGCCATCTCGAAGCCCGCAAAGCTCCCGGATCCTCGTGTAGACTGGAGTGCGTTCCAGTCTCAACCGACACCAAGCTAATGCCTTATAACGATCGATAATATAGTCTGTAATAGCGATTGGCTGGTTTGATAAATCCTGCCCTTGCCAATGCACACAACTTCGGCTGGATATGCGTAAATATATAAAACAGAGTCAATGGGATTCCTCACACCTCCGTTATCTGTCACAACGTCGTTCGGAGTTTCACTCTCGAGCTTTTCCTCCTTCTTCGCTGTAAGTAATCTCACCGAGTTCTACGCCCTCCCAAAAAGTCGTAAAAGACTCGAAACATGTTTCGCAATGTGATACGAAAACCCAGAAGGGAGGAAAAAAAAATTGTGTATTCTTGTCTCGATTCGAGTGTCCTTGCGATAACGCCTAATGTGTACGCCTTAAAGCTCACCCGCTCCGCTCACATACAAGGGACATTCCATCTCAATAGATGCATTTTTGAGCGAGGAAAACTTTAAAAAATTCATCATCAGCCAACTCAGAGAAAAAGATTTTTCTTTCGACAGTACTTTTTGTACAGAAGTCAAAGATTCTTGAACGAAAAATCGAGACAGTCTTGAGCAGGAATATTTATCGAAACAAAGTTTTCATGGGAATTCATTATGAAAAAAACTTGTAATTACGTCTACACGCGACTGTTCGAATGAGTTTTTTTTTTGTTAAAAAAACTTTGCAGATGACAGTTTGAGAAATTTCTTAAATTTGCAAAACTCTGGATTTTACATGAAACAGCTTATACACCGTGGAGGAGTTTCGTGCACAGATACATGTATTGCCCCGAATTACAGTCGATCGGGACTATTCGAGGTTCGAAAGTCTCGTTCACCTTATCTACCGCAGTAGTCCTCGAGGCAATGTATTTGTATATAAATATATACAAACATAGAGCAAGTAGATAAGGCCAATATAAGATCAGACGGCATTTAACTGCTTTGGATTAAATGCAAATTGATGAATTAAATATTCGAGTGAATCTCACTCTGACGCTCGCGCCTACGAAATGATTTAATGTCCCAAGGTTCACTGCTGCGTGATTACCAATTTATTTATACGCGTGTAGAAGATAAACTTTCGTTTATTTTTAAAAATTCATTTATCGCTGTTGGCCGAGGTCGTCGTGACGTAACTGGAACACATTACTACGTATATACAGTCTAGGCCATATATTTTGTATATTTTTGCGATATTCAACCTCGTGTGATTGTAGAAAATTTTGATGGAAACTATTTTGGTACGTGAGCGGGTGAACTTTGGCAAATATAGCTCGTGATTGCGTGCTTAGTGCGTAACACATTTGCGGGACCTTCGTGTGACATGAAAATGACTCGATGTGCTGAGATGATATGTAATGAGGCATACGCTTAATAATAATCATGAATGTGTATGTGTTTGTATATATATTTATAGATTTGCTCAATTATTTGAATTTCTGTATCTATATATAGATATATAACGACATTCATCTGTTATCAATACACATCGATATATATCTATATATAAAGTTTGCGGAATAATTGATCATGCCGCGGTTGTGTCCAACGCTTCTATATTCATCTTTCCACACAAATAATTTCTATTCATCCTCTCTGTCTCCCTTTCGATCGCTCCGATGTCCATTGTTTCAGCTCCGCCCCAATTCCACCGGAGCTTATATGCTCATGCCCTTTTCATCGATCTTTTTTTTTTTCGTATAAATCGCACACGATAATTCGAATTGTGTAGAATGTAATTAGTCGATCTCGTTGCTTGGAAATATTCTGAAGGATTTTCGATCTGGTTTAATCTATAGGATCAATTAAAAATTCACTTTACACAATGGACTGTCTTTCGAGAGTAAATGGAATTTGAAAATCGTACTCATTCGTTTTCTTTTTTGGTCTGGAAATCTTTGCTTTTCCACGTACTAGCTGGATCGTGTCTGTAGATCGATGTGGGTGGGTTCGCACGAGAAGAGCTCGTGGATGAAATGTTTAGTCACCCCGAGGTTTGTTCGAAATATACTATTCCGTTGTACGTTGAATTTGCTTGTGGCGAGTTTGCTAGGAAGTTAGTCTACAGCCAAAGCATGAATTTTGCATAATACACCGAGTCGAAACTGTGGTGACGCCTGATTGGTGATTCACCGAAGATTTTCATGCTCCACTGAACCGTGTATTCTGTTTCGTAAATTTTTCGTAGCCACCTGGTTTTCGTAAGTTGTTGTAAGATTTTACTTGGAAAATTTGTAATGAGCGTATACATTTTTTTAAAAACAAATTAGTCGTTGTACTCGGCTGGACGAGCTAATGTTTTTATGGCTCAACTTCTGAGAAGAGAACTGGAAATGTCTCCTGTGAACAGACTGGACTGTTAATTATCTTGGAAAGTAGAAAAGGTTGAGGAACTCTGTAAAAAACAGGGTATTTCTGTGGCAAAAAGAATTGTGGTGTTTGAGTGTGCAAGTATACAGGTGGATAGAGTATGTTGCAGCAGAACCCAGTCGTTAAAACGTCACGAACTACCCTCGCACGTCACGTATTAGCCATCCGAAACCCCTCTAACCACAGTGCGAGTGGGTTGAGGTAGCAAGAAACAAGATTAATCGTCCTTGCAATTTCTGACGATCTTGGACGTTTTACAGCGAGCTCAGCGGGCGGCGAGACCACAGGGAGCGATTTCTGAGCGTGAACCGGAAGTAGAAGCCTTCCCGCGAGAAACCGGAAGTGTAAAACACTGCTGGAGAATCTTCCTATCACCGGGTTATTCTCATAAATTCACGTGAACTTTTTTTCCGATCGCACGTAAACGTTTAATGTTTAACAGAAATTACCAACGAGGAATAATTTGAAAGAAGCTTAAATCGACTTATTACTCGAGTTGATAATATTCTCGCCATCGAATTTTTTTTCTTTCCTTTGACTTCATTTTCTTCAATAGTTTTCATATCCCCGCAGCTTTTTGAGTGAAAATTTATGCCGCCAATCCGGGCAATGAGCCAGAAAATTTGCTCGCTAGAATAAAAAATCTTTATGAACAAAATTTGCATTAGAAATTGTTGAAAAAATCGTCTTCGCAAAAACACTGTGTGTTCTTTAACTGGATTTCTTTAACAAACATGACATACACCAATACTGCAGATCGGTAGAAGTGGAAACAGCATGAAATCATGAGATCGACATTCTAGTTACGATGACGAGTGTGTGGGGTTGGTAAATTCGATGCTGTGTGGCCGGTGTCTGATAAACTCGTTAAAATCAACCTCTTGGTCTCGCTCTCTCTTTCCCTCTCAACCTCCCTCAGTTCTCCTTCCGCATGTCCGCATGTCCGAATGTCAGTGGATGGTGGGGAGGGTGAACGTCAATTACGGTCCATATACGTGACGTGAAAACGAAAGAAATCTGTAGCGTCTGTCTCGCCGTCGAAGTTGAGATTCAAAAAAGTTCTTCGATTAAGGTGCAGTTTTGCAAAATTCAGGTTGGATGTAAAAAACGTGTGCATTCGTAACTGTGCACACGCCAATGTAGAGCAACGAAAATTTATGCTGCAAATGTATTCTGCGCCCTTTAATCTCTATTTCTGTATGCTTTCGTTGTCGATCCAAACCACGGAGTAATTCATGGGTAAAACGGTATTGGCTAAAGCTTCACCTGTATACCACCGGACTACACACATATATATCCTGAATAAAGTGTAAGGCGAGTATCAGGGAACGCGACAAGTTGAATAATATATGTTACGATCTGCCCCAAAAGTATACATCCCTTAAGCCGATACATGTGCATAAATCGTTGCCAAAGAAGTTGATGACGGATTGAAACTTTGGAGACTTAGGACCAACCGCTAGAGTCGATAGAACAACTAACAAAAGCAAAAGCGTGTCAACAGAGCCGGAAGGAGTTTGTGTGAGGAGCTTGCGACGAGCTCTCCGAGTTTTTACTCCCTCCCACGAATAATACACTCGCTCGGTACAATTTCCATACCTGGGGAACCCCTTATTGATTTTCCGAGTCATCATTCATTTATGAAATCATTAATCAATTAGAAAAATGCTTGGCGAGCTACAAAGTCGTAATTTTATTTCGATAAATAGTTTCGAAGGGTCTCCTTTTTCTATGATCGATATTCGTTTGTTGTATACGTTTTTCACGACGGATGAGGGCAAAGAGCATATAAGCAACGGGAAAAGTTTCAGCCCTTGACTTTCAATTCTTCTCGCTAAGCACGATCCCAAAAATGCCAGAATGCTTTATCAATTTATCACGAAAGTTTGCATTATCACTATCATTTTGCTCAGCAATAACTGGGCAACAAATATGTATATATATATATATATATATATAAACGTACCGCTATACGTAATTTTATAGTATTTTATGTTAATTGACACAAACTACGGCGTATGGAATATGTGTGTATATTTTTTGCATGACTGATAGAATCTGCGAACGTATAGCTTTTTGTCCCTACCTCCTCGTACACGATATATATATATATAGATGTGTGTTATATTTTTTTAATTTGCATTTGTCTGTGAGATTTTTATGAATGGTTCAATTCAAGAGTGCAATGACGTTCATGTGTGTATGTGAATATGTGATAATTGAATCGAAAGGGGAAACGACGATGTTTTTTTTTTTTTTCATTCGTGGTGAATGACCTCTCGACACGTCGATAAAATAGCTGTCTAGGAATATAGCCCAAACAAACGCTTTTGTACGGGTTGCTTTGTTTTTCTTTCCGCCTCGCTCCTTTCGACGATAATTTTCGTCCGAATCGATATTAAAGCTAATCTCGCAATTTTCATCGATAACATTTCTTTTTCTATCGTTTGCTTTTTCATGACGGTATAACTTACGTGACGTTAGACGCTGCTAAGTTATTACATTAGGTCGATAACAATTATAATCACTAATGATCGTCAATTCATTAGCAATCGACTCGTTCTCTCACAATTAGATGAAATAATACAGTGGCGATAATAATGGCGATAAAAAATTCGTCGTTAGGCGCGAGAACTGGTTCATCATATAAAAGTGAGAAATGGTTTCGGTTGGTCTTGTGTTATCCTTCTTTCCATCATTCTGCTTCACTCTAATCATCATTTTACCTAAATGAATTTTGCAATGCCATTCTCTTTCTCTCTCGCTTTCTCTCCTGTTCAGTTCGAGAGCGTGAATTTGCATTGCAGTCACAGCTATTTTTGTTCGTTTTAAACCGTCCTGTGTCTGATCGAAACAGTTGACTCGAAAACTATTGAGTCGACCTGGAAATTTATATCAGCACAGAAATAATAAACTATTTTCAAATCGCCCAATCTCACCCTCCGAAACGTTCTGATTGAAATTTATTTATGCGAAATCACGAAGGAATTTTCACGAGATCGTATCAGCCTTTTCTTTCATCCAGAGATTCCGAGAGCCCGAAGTTTCGAGTGCCTGCATTCACGTCTTCAGCATCCCGTCAATTCACTCACGATTGAGTAAATCACCATGCCAATTTGTCCCGAAAATGTTTGACAAGAATTCAATGGAGTTGTGGTGGAAAGGAATTCTCCTGTTGAAATTTGGGTCAGATCCGTTACATTCTTTTTGTTTTTGTTTTCCTCTCTTTCTTTGGGAGATTCTATAGGCACACGAAACTAATTATGTCTTTTTTGTTATGAATAATTGGCTATGTATGAATTTATACAGTGAATGTTCATTCGGTGTTCATTCAAACGTTTTTTTTTTAAATTCATTATCGCGAATGAAAAGTCTACATTCATCTGAAGCACTGTTGCATTACATATTTAATTTTTCCATATTACCGTGACCTGGAAAACTGCCACACGTGATCCCAACAGAAGCTCGTTAATTCGAACAACCTTAATTAATTTGTTATATGGCGAGATGGATAGAAAAACTGTCGAAGCTCGGAAGGAAGATTATTGACATGAAGAACGAACAATTCGTCTCTAAAATCATAATGTTTTTCATATTAGATTTGAAAAGCTGTGACGTACGTGCTTACTCACGTCAGATTATGCAGACGTGAACAAAAGCTTAGGCGAGTATTATCATAAGTCTCGTTCCTCGTGATGTTACGTTATGACATTTATTAACGAAACTCCGTTCGAGGTACACCGTAAATATCCTAGTTTTTCTTTCGTCTATGAACAATATTATCCGTTGCAGGCTTTTCAATTTTCCGTGTGTACGTACATCCGCTGAATGTCATGCGCCAAGGGATTTTCATCCTATACGAAAAAAAAAAAAATGAGAATGTGAAAATCGTTGAACGAAGAGATGGTGTAACTTTTCTTCGTATAAAAGAAGTCACAACTTAGCAATTATAACAAGTTTTAATAATGGAATAATTAATACTGAAGAAAATTGTGCGGAATATTTTCACAGGAACTTGGTTATTGGAATGAGAATTTTTCACACTTCCGGGTGTGATAAAATCTGAAGAGAAATGAATTCAACTTGGAAGACTATCACAAATCATACGATTGATAATTCTATACAGCGAATGGTAACTACATCAGTGGCTCCAACGTAGGAAAGAGATTTATTTATATCTTGGTGTATTTATCGTTTGTGCCGAGTCCCTTATTAGCTTTCATTATTGGAATATCGATAACAAAAGGATCGCGAGGAACCCCGCTGACTATGCTCATCCTGAGAACGCGTAGTGAAGTTATTCCTCTTCGCGCGAACACGTAGGTCAACCCGAGGATTTTGAATCTCATGAATAATAATTTGGAGTCTCGATAATGGAAGGCATCGTCTTTATTCATCAAACGGAACAAGTCAGAGCGCGGGGAATATTCCTTGCACGATAAGTGGATTCGAGAAAATTGATCAATCAACATGAATTGATAAAGCAGTTTTTTGAATAAGGGTACCATAGGAATTATTCTATAACGATCGATCGAACACTTTTAGATATATATATATACCGACAATCTTTGCCTGCAATTCTCGCAGAATTTGACACTTCTACAAGGACAGTGTGTTCGCATTGGAAGACGTACGCTATGGAAGAAAAAAAAATTGTAGCAATAAGAAAAAAATAAAATTTTCCTTCGATCTCTTTTTTTGTATTAGCGATTGTGTGATAAGTCGATCTTTTCAAAGACGCCGTGTGGGATCGACAATTATATTACGTATTTTATACGAGTCGACATCCAGGTCACGATAATGCATGAGTGAAAGAGAAAATGAAATAGTGAATGCAGACTTTGGCAAAGATCTTTGTTCTCGCGCCAGAAAATAATGAAACGTATGGAGCGACGCGTTTGCTGTTCCGAATATATGAAGAATTTATTCAAACGATTATATTCCTTTCTTTTAGCTTCAATAAAGTTACGTCATAAAAACGCAACGGTTTTTTACGAGCAAGGATGCTAAATTGAATTTTATCTTAATTCACGTTTTGTCGAATTTCCGCGACGTTTTCTCCGGACGTGACGTGAACAAAAATGAAATACTTTTTCCGGACTTTGGTCTGTGGCGTTTGTTCATTTTTTTTTAAATTCTAGCCACTAAAAAAAGTGAGAGAGAGAGAGAGATTAATGGCATTGCCTCCCTAGCCACAGGACCCCCTTCCATGTTAACCACGTACATGCATTCCTCTTTGACATCCCCTACTCTTAGTATTATTGACCCAACACCAAAGACGAAAGCACGTTATGTCGTTTCTTTTATTTTCGTAATTATTTTATGTATATTGTTTTTTTTTGTTGTTTCTCAATTAACTACGTATGGTTCAGAGTAGGTTTCTAACAGCTGGCAAGTCTTTAGATACGGAAGCATTTATGTAGTTGGGATTTTCCATTTTTTATTAATTGTTCTCCTTTTTCTACGCAACACCCGTTATGACTCTAAATCGCTTATTGATAATTGTATATTCGTAAACCAGCAATTAGCTTCGAGAATATGTATATGCGGGTTTTGCATAATAATTGCAGCACGTACCCCGGTGCGATAATCACCGTAATTACCGATGACAAATAGTTTCTCATGCAGCTCGTGCATTTTGTTCTATTCAGTGCTTTGCATACCTTTTTTTTGTAATAATTTTATTACTTTGTTTCATTGGACTTGCGGAAGATTTAATGTTTGTGTTATACATCAATTAAAACTTTTGGAAGTCATTGATTCCCTTTAATTCGGCTTGGTACAAGCAGAATTTCCGGCCGAGTGTAGAATACTCTGTAGCAGTAAATTCATGCTGTGGGACAGTCTTTGGAAGTCTTTCGCTTGGTATTTGTTTATATGATGAGAGACGAAATATTGTATCAATAATGAGACAAAAATCTCGCTCGATTATCCGGGGTTTGGTCGTGTCAATGAATTTGTTCGTATCGTTTAATGATTCATCGATATTTTGAGTTTTTTTTTTTTATGCTGCTTTTTATGCGCGTGCATTTTACTATTGTCTACATTAATACTGAGCACAAATGCTATGGGAATAGATTTTTTCGATTCATTATTCTTTATCGATAGAATTCCTCATTCCTCGTGGCTGGTGGAGGTGTTTTTAGTTTTAACTATAAATACTAGTTGTATACGATAACTATTTTTCCTAATCTATTATGTATTATTGACTTAGTTAATTCTGCGTTCTTGTCTCGTTGTTTCTATGTTTTTCAACTAATGGTTTATAGACCAGCATTAATTAAATTAATTCCACAGTCGTGATTTTTTATTGAACAAATATTTGAACGTGTATGTTTGTGTTCGTGGCTTTGCGAGCTTTGTCGAGTTGCTGAAAAGCGACAACGCTTTTTTCTTTCTACCAGCTCAATAATAATTCTTTGTTCGGTAGAAATTTGATTAAAAACGCACATGTATGTTCTTCTATTATCTCTCGTTTTCTAAACGGCCACACGCAATAGCGTCAAAGCAAGTTGCACTTTAGCATGAATCCATGGGAGCTATTTTCATAGAAAAACAATATGCACGTGAAATAATCTCGGTCGTTTAAACTCCTCATTCAGTTATCATCGCAAACGGATAGTGAGATACTTTTTTCTAGATCGATTCGATTATGTTATGACGACCAGATATCGGATTTTTTAGGCCTATGAGATTTTTTATGCTGTGACAATGTTTTCATGTGCATAATACTTTTAATTATTCTTAGAAACGTGCCTGAGGAAAAAGGGTATAGCGCGGTTTACGAAAGACTTTAATTTTGATGTTCGGTTGTTTTTTTTTGCTTTTTACAAATATGTAGGAGGGAAAGAAGTTTCTTTGAGAACTAGCCCGATTTTTGGACGGATCCTTATTTTTATGACTGGGGTAAATGAACTGAAAAAACTTGGTAGTTAATTCTGACGTCGAAAATATTAGCTTTTTGTTAAAGTTGGGAGGGCAATTCTTTTTCAGCCTCTTAATTTGCAGATAAGGCTCTCATTTAGGATTGCCGGAAGGTTTAATTAATTTGAAAACATGTCCAACAACTCAGACCGGATTTCATGCGGTAAGATGTTAAGCCATCAACCACGCTCCTCTATTTCCGGCGAAAATTCTCTCAACAATATATAGATCGCTGACTGTGAGAGCTCCCGGCGTTTCCCATCTGGTAAATCTTTGCGGGATAACGGATACCACACGGATGGAGACGAGAAAGACGCGTCGTTAACGCCCTGGGCGAAGAAATAGTGTCACTGGCACTTTTGACTCGACTCGAATATGTTTATCGTCGTCTCTCAATTTATCCACGTTAACGTGTCTTCCTACCGTCTCTTGACACAAGAAACACTTTATTTTCCTGCAGCCACCGCATGCTGCAAAGACTTCATCGACACAATATTTTTTTTGGTTTAAATTAGTGCCAATCATTAAAAAAAAAAAAAAAACTAACAAAAACTGTCATTTACCTGTTGTAGGGGACGTTTGTCTTCGATTTTGTCATCTGCATTCAATGAATTTGGAAAAATGATTTTTAACCCCTGTTCACTCAGGCACGTTCCATCTTTTTGGAAAATCATGGATTATAGCGTCAGTTTAAAGCTCGAGCACAATGGAAGTTTTAAGCCCCACGTAAGTCTTGGTAAGATGCATTTGTGAGAATTTTACGGTTTCGAGGAATTGTGCTAATTCTCTACCTGTTGATTTTTCGACACTAAGAACATTTGCGAATATCGTTCTTGACAGTTCGTTATTTCTTTCGACATTTATGCACGACTATCTATTATTTTTTCTCGAGCACACTCTTATATTATATTTTACCAGCGTGCTCGCATCTTATGGTCGAATATCCGTCCTGTCTATAAATTAAAAATTGACTAATTCCTTCATCGTTACGTGTAGTACCTAGCGTTGGTATCTTACGATAATATCTATATATTATCATAAAATACATGTACAATATGTATAGGTTTATATAATACTAGTGTGCGAGGACAAACCTGATTGATGAGCCGTGAATGTGCAAGCGCACATTCGCCATCAACTTTCTTAGTACATCACGCAATAGCAAAGTCAGACTCTCACGTTCGCACAAGCCTCACCATGTAGGCTTTTTTTAATATTATTGACTTCATCGTGGGCATAGTTCGTCGAATGTATGTCATATTTCGTTATAACATAGTAACTGTCTTTATACGATAATACATATCTTACGCGAGATTATGATTAACTTGATCCGCGAGATTTTGCTGTTTATTCGTTAATTACCTTGATACAAAATTGTTTTACCTGGAGCGTATAGTGTATTCGATATTCGGGGGATGCTTCGAATATAAATTGGATGGATGTTATTGTCGTCCATGGAGGATTCGCAAAGACATTCCAATATATTTCGTTAGCAGTAAGGAAACGAGAAGTTTCGAAAAAACGCAAGTTGTGCGCTCGGCCGATACTTTGCCGATGAGTTTTCTGAATGACTTGACATGGAAAGTGCCGATTTGTTGAATTAATGTGAACCTCTGGTTATTAAGAAATTAAAACTTTCTCCATCCCCCAAATTTCGAATACACTTTACAGAGGTTTTCGTGTCCTCACTTGATCATTATACTCACTGCCGCAGGTGGCGGAGGAACGGTCGTTTCCTTGGGTGCCGCATCTTCAACTTCTTTCAGTTTTTCTTCGGCTTTTCGCTCCTTAAGAGCCTTAAGAAGTTTCCATTTGGATCCTGGTGGCCCTGGGCTGACTTGGCCTTCTTTTAGCGTTGTGTCCGAACTGCCGCATGACGAGGAGTCGATTTTAATCTTAGGAAGGCTGAGCGTTGCGGTTGTTCCGGTTTCTGCACTACCAGCGCCCTCACGATCCCCTTCAAGTACAGTGCTTTCAGAATCCCAGGCTCCAGGGATGCTGACAGAGACCTCGCTAGGTGGTACACTTACGCTACCTTCGCGCGACAGTGAGTCCGAACCCTGCAGTAGTCTGTCTCCGTGACGTAAAGTCGAACCAGCGGAGCTTCTACGAGATTGCTCTTCTTCGAGATCTTTGTGCAGCATCTCATCTTCTTCCAACTCGTCCATCGAGTGAACAGGGCTGTCTGGTCCTGATGTTTCTCCGGAAGATCCTTCTTCCATTGCGATAACCTTGAGAGTCTTCTCCTCCTTCTTAACTTCTTCCTCGTGAGCCCACGTGTGATAATCCGTTACCCTAGCAAAAACGGCTTCCACCGTTTCCGCGTTTTTCATTTTTGGTACGGGTCTGCCCGCAAGATGCGCCTCATGGTCCGGATAACGACGTTCTTTCGGCAACGTTACGTTGCCGTTAATTCTCGCCCCTCTCGGGACTTCGTCTCTTCTTATTTCTCTCTTAAGATCCTCGTCCTTTGGCTTCGCTTTCAATCGAAGTTCTCTCAGTACGAATGACATTCGCTCTTTGACATCCTCGTCTGGTTGGTACGGTTCCGTTCCTTCAGGCTCTTCGATTAACACTTCACTCATTTCCGGTTCAACTTCCGACTGTCTCTCTAGTTCTTGCAGCTTCCGCAGCTCGTAACAATACCACTCGTCCTCGGAATCTATTGAATCCTCTGTGCTCTGTCGTCTCGATGATACTCGAGATGTACTTCTGTACGAATGCGTACTCCGGTTGTCCTCATCACCTTCTCCGCTTCTTGATCCACCCCAGGGAATTTCGAGAGACTGTTGATGCCGCGGTAAGAATCTGGAACCACCTGGTGGATGACCTCTAATGCTCGAAGCTGAAGGACTACCCTCGGAAGCCGGAGCTTCCTCGGATATACTCGTCACTAATTCTGGAGGCTTCGAGCTACCCGTTCGCTCGCCCTTTTCCGACACTGTGTCCTCAGGGAACTCTTGATTGGGCTCTAGACTCGGTTGATCGTCTTCAGATTTTCTGTCAATGCTGCTATCTTCGTTCAACGCCTGATCATCGGAAACTGTGGAAGACTGTCGCTGCCGATACTTTCCGAGAGCTCGCGATACGGCGAACTCCATACTGGCGCCACCCATGAGCGCGACGCTTGGTAATTTCGGCGCTTTTTCATTAGGTGCTTCGTCCGAGCTTCCTGTGGATCGCTTAATGTCACCAACCGTTGGAAACATGGAGGTAGATCCACCGGATCCTGAACCCGTACTTTTGCCCGAAGCTTCCTCTTCCGCACCGGCCACATTATCCGAAAGCTCATGCTCGCTGCCCTCTGCTTTTCTCTGATCTCTTTCCTTTGTCCAATTGTCCTGGGCTACTTGTTGCTGGAGTTGTTCTTGGTGTTGTTGAATTTGTTGCTGAAGCATCTGCTGTTGTTGTTGAAGATGCTGTTGCTGTTGTTGTAAGAAATCTTTCTGTTGCTGGAAACTGGCTTGCTGCTGCTGTTGCTGAGGAGACTGCACAGCTTGTTGTTGTTGCGGAGGTTTTCTTTTTGTACTCGTTCGCACTTTCGCAAAGAACGGTGGTTCCTGATTGACATCGGACAATACACTATCCTCGTCCTCCGAAAGACCGCTCTGACGTCCGCTGCTCCACTCAGTCTCCGATTGTTCAGGGTCGGAGAGAGATTGCGAGTGATGACTTCGTCGTTTCGCTTTTTGCAAAATACCCGATACCGTTGAGACTAAAGTGTGCTTTTTTTTCTTTCTCGCAGCCTGCGGACGCCCTCGTCCTCTTGCCATTTCTACAGCGGATCTTTGCTGAGGGACAGCTGTGCCTGGTGGTACGTCCAAATCTTCTCTCCTGACTCCTCCAGGTAAGGATTGGCTTCGGTGTCTCTTGGTTAGATGTAGATCGGGCAACCAGTTGCTCATTGAACTCATTGCATTTTTCAAAGATGCTCCTCTCCTTACTTTCTTTGTCATTTTAACTTCTTCGTGGTCTTTAATATCCGCCGATATACTGATGTAACCAGATTGTGAAACTATCACACTCGAAGCGTCATAGTAATTACTTTGTTGATTCTGTGATTGCGCACTGGCTGGTCTACTGGGTTCTTGATCTTGCGCGTATTGGTGTTCTCGTTGCCATTGTCTCTGATAACCATCGGTCAATTGTGCACTTTCGGAACTTCCTACACGTTGGTTATAGGGTTGATACTGCTGCTGATAATTTTGTGGAAAATTTTGTGACGAGTAGGCGTGATGATACTGATGACTTTGATAAGCTGGTGGCTGAGGATACCTTCTGTCCGTATAAGGGCTTTGTGCGTAACTGCCATCTGAGGTAAGAGATCTTATGCTCGAAGATGTCGAATCATGAGGAATCTGCCCCTCCATAGAACTTAACCAGGACGAATTTTCATTTGCTTCCGTACGTGGAAGATTCGCACTGGTTGGATAATACGACAGGGCATCGGTGATGTTTCCAGTGGGAAACATCGTGCGGTACATTGCACTTTTGTAACCTTCGTGATTCGTCATACCTTCGCCGTACATGGCTCTCGAAGGTTTCTTGCCACCACGTGCAAAATGTCCGGACATAGTCGCCTCGGCGTATTGTAAGGCGTTATATGCTTCTTGATAATTTGCATATTGATCATTCGATTCTGGCTGAAATTCAGACCTGAAGCCATAAGAACCTGAACCACTGGTATACACACTCGTGATGACGTGTTGACGATTACTTCCAGCAACTGAATAAATTGCTGGCTGCTCTGGACGATACAAATAATCGATAGTGCCCGGTGGCACTACGTCATAAGTATGCTGTAGGCTTTGTTGACGAGTACGTTTCTTCGGACTCTGGCATGTTGCACCCGCGGGCGCGGGTGGTGGTACAAAGTTGTAATCCTCTTTGGAAGCCGGTGACTTGATAGACGCGAATGATGGTATGTGATTCGCCGTCGTAACGTACGAGTGGCTTGTTACTGCTGCTGATATATTACCAAACGCGTCTCGTCCTTCAGGTGTATCGTAAAGAGGTTCCTGTGTCATAATTGGTGCAGACGTGCTCGTTGTAGTAACAGTTTCTGGAAGCGGAGGGATCGGACTTGCTGTTCTCATAGGTTGTGCACTCGACATAAGAGCGGATCGGGCGTGATCCATTGAAAACGAAGTGAGCATTTTCGTCATTGAACTCTTCGGTGATCCGGGCGACTTTTCTAAACTGCTCCAGCCACTCATGGACGAAAGACCGGAATCCGATTTTGCTGCCACTATACTTGCGTTGGAAGGCTTTACCACATGTTTCGGTGAGATTCTCGGTGATTTCGGGGAATGAGGTGTTCGTGGACTCAATCTGCCCTGTTCCAGGCCTCCTATTTTTTCAGAACTTTTTAGAAAGCTTGGACTCTGAGCACGCTTCGCTTCCGAATCTTTTTGTTCAACAGTGGGCATGAGGAAGGCATCCGTTGAGTCTCGCGGTGCCGGTGGTGGAGGTGAACTTGGTGATGGACTGGGTGGTGTTCTGCTCTCAGGAAACTCGAAATTCAACCGCGCAGCACTTCCGAAATATCCATCACGCCTAGTTCTCAGACTTTGTACGCTGTGGACACTGCTCACAGATAACGTGGGCGATGGTACTTTCTCAGTCGTTGTGTTGTATATCGTGGGTGAGGCGCATGTGACAGCTACGAAGCTTTCGACCATAAGATCGGTGAGTTCTTTGTTTTCCGCATATCCTTTGGCGAAATTACCAACATCAATAGGAAGTTGAATAACAGGATCTGGGCTTTTTTCCAATAATGCTGACGTATAATCAAGCCTCGGTGGTGTATACGTGGAGGAGATTGAATCAAGATGACTCTTGGGTGTTGAGCTAAGTCTTGGCGAGATTGATCGAGCCGTAAAATCACCATCGGTGGCCAAACCACTGTCGGTACTAACTCGTGAAATCGATCTACCGGTTGACCCAGGGCTTTTCGAGTACGTCCAATTATCAACGTCTGTTTCGGCATATATCTTTCTCAATTGTTCATCTATACTGCTTGCTTCTTCAGCGAGTTTAGCCTCTGCTTCCGTAGAGTATTGACGTTTAGGGGATTCCATTAGCCTTGTTTGCAGCTCTATAAGGTCCTGGGAGTCTTTTTGTAATTTACACGTTAACCGGTCGAGTTCGTGGAGTTTTTCAAGTGCCACTTGGTCTAGGGAGCTGAGCCTGGAAAGCTGAGCGAGATCCTGCTCACTCACACACGGTGTATTACCACGATAACTCTTGTAATCCGCAGCGCTGAAAACTTCTCCCTCATCCTCGTCCTCGTCGATGTGTTCCTTTTCCTCCTTTTCATTGAGATCTTGCTTTATTTCTTTTTCTGTTTGTTGCTGTTGCTGACCCGTAGATCTCTCGATATCCTTATCCTTTGTTGAGGTTTTTTCGAAAACGCTGCTATTACTTTCGATATCTTTCTTACCATTCGAATCCTCGACGTCTTCCGCCTCTTCCCATATCATACCGAGCTGAGAGGTTGGTCTGGACGTTTCTCCACATATAAGATCTTCGCGATATGCATTGTTCAGGCTCCTGTAGAAAGCTTCGTCGGGTATATTGGATTCTTCTTCTAGGGTTTCAAGGGCTTCAAGGCTCCTAACGTTTCGATGCATATCAGTTACAGCTGCGGCTGCGGCACTACTATCCTGGGTCAATCCGTGCATTCTTACTAGTTCTTGCTGTGCTAGTTTTTCTCGCAAAACACTAGTCTCTTCAACTCCGATTGCAGCACCAAGACTTTTGGCGATGGCATCTAATTCGCCAACCGAACTCTGTTGCACGACTAAACTGTTCTCCATACCATTGGCAGGTTCGTGTTGACCTGCAGCACCGCCGCCACCCGGACCACCTGGGCCACTACCGCTCGTATAAAATTCAATCAACTGACTGATTACCGTCTGCTGCTCGTACAACAGGCCTTCAAGCTTTTCAAGTCTTTCCCACATTTTGATGTATTCTTGGCTCAGGAGATCCAGAGCTCGCCATGCATACTTCAATTCAGTCTCAAGAATATTCAAACGCGTGCCCAATCGTTCCATGTAGTCGCTTATAATGTAGTCGACATTGCCATCGCCGGTAAGCCCATAATTCGGCACCGCTGTTGTCTCACCTCCTGGACTTCCCGGAGCCGCCGGTCCGTTCATCTTCGTACCTTCCATCATTTCGTCTTCAATGGTACCGTTGCAATTATTTTTCTACTGCTTTTCTTTGACCTACTATGGCTGAAGTCTTCCTCTCTCGTGTTCTCAGCGCTATTAATAATTCAAAAGCCCTGAGAGTGGAACGGTTAAGTTTCTGTTGTTGTCGTTGCAGTCAGTTATACCGAAGCTTTTCATCCTGGTACAATTTTTTTGTACACTCTGTCGTGATGGTAAATTAAATTTCAAGGATGTAAAAGATTTAACGATGAAATCACACTTGACCTTGTGGGCCGAGAAGGAACATGAATTTCGTCTTTGTATCCAGCACCGATGCCCTCTCGATTCTGCCATCGGACGCTGGATCTGTCGTGTCAAAATTATCGCTAAAACCCATGACGTTCCCTGATCCACCGTTGAAAAACTCTTCCATCTGACGTAGCCCCATCTCACATCTTTTTCACATTTTTTACACTCGTTGTCGATCACCTACAACGCTCGTACAATATCGACACCCCACCATTCGTGTTCCAAACACTTTAAAAACACTTTCCAGTTCTATTTTCGATACTTCAGTCCAGTTAATTCGTTAATTAGGCACTCTCACTAGTACGTTCGGCAACCTTGAGTAAGTCTGACGCACTGCAGTAAAATTTAACTGGTATAACGACAATTTTAAAGTCACTTTCAATGCAGAGCTTGATGATCATGCTGCTTCCGCTATCTGCAAACATGGCAAAGACATTTTCTTATAAGCAGGATAAAAGGATAAAAGAGATTCACGGAAAATGTAAAGGTCCCATGGTATTACGACGAACAGTTTCCATTACCATATACCACTGCAACAATATATGCAGATTTGTTTTTCATATCAACACGACGTTTATGTCCTGACAGAAAATTCAATTCTCACGCAGATTTTACTAGCAGCCATGGAGGGAAAAATAGGGTTTTCCGAAATGGAATCGGAAAAGTACTGTATCCAGTCGGATCCAGTCGGATGGAAGCTTATTCGATATATCAAGAACATTTCCTAGCCTGAATAACTTTGATGCGTCAGAAATTTCACTTGATCGGAGTCTATTGACTGAGATTGAAATGCTTGGATATACGAGGCGTCATTCGAATATAGAAATTCTACCAGATACGCCGGGCACAGAGTTCACGAGTTTCGTTGAAAATTAATGCCAGGCGTACAGTCCTGCTTCTGCTTTTGTCATCTCATCGACGTATCACATATATATGTGTATACTCGATTGTACAAGCACACATCGAACTAATCGTAAGATCTCGCCGGACTCGAGACACCTGAAGAGCCGTCCAACAATGCACCAAGACTTCCGAGTGGGAGTCGGGGTCTTCTCGGAGGGTCTTGAAACGGGAGGTCGTAGATCGATTGTAAGACGACGAGGATGCCGTCCGTGCTATATATAACATTGTCGCATACAGCTCTTTCGTCTTACGACTGGTATATACCTATGGACGTAGCAGCTGGAAGCTGGAATAGTATCTAGTGGGTAAGGGGAAGCTGGTTGAGAAGTTGCTTACAAGTAATTATTGAACCCAGTTATGTCACAATCGAGACATGTTTCCACTCAAGTCAGCCACAATGAAGCAAATGAAAATGATTTCTTTTTCCATAAACTGTTTCCTTGCACTTTCCATTTCGATGCAGGATTCCTTTTATAATAATTCACGATAATTCGTTATAAATTTGATTTTGGGCTTTTTTGTCTTCGTCAAACTTTATACCAAAAAATAAAAACAATTATATACTTTATAGCCGATAACTTTAGTCCCTGAGGAAGAAACAAGGCTACAATTGGAATGGTTCTATAGATGCATGAAGGTATTCAGACAATTCCCGTATAATTTTAGTCGTCAGAAGCGACGAGTCCCCAGGTGGTACTACAACCGTTCACAGAGCTCACTTCATGCTTGACGATGCGCATTATAGAGCTTGCCTCTACTACCGCTGGAAACATTGCTATCGTTCTAGTTCCAGCCCTTTTACTACTTTTTAGCCGCTGTACGAAGCGCGGATTTTTCTTACGTTTCCCATTTTTGTTGCCAGTTTCATATGAATAATTTTCTTGCTCTGTTATGCTTTTCCAAGTCGTTCATTCTTCACCAACGACTTCCACCTGCCAAGTTTATTTTATGAGTGCTCCGTCTGTTATTAATTATGTCGCAATCTTCATAACAATAGCAAGCCTGAAATTGTTTAATATTACGACAAGTATTGTTATTCTCGTTGAGGAATAATCGGTTTTCCTGGTCGATATTTCATAGCCCACGTCATGTACACACCAGAGCAGACTTTTCCAGCATGCTGCTTCTCTCAGTAGCCGAAATTGTCTCGCTGTAGCGGAATCGATTATTGGAAAACGGGGGAGAAATGAACTCGAAAGTATTAAGCATTCTGCAGGAACATTCATGCGCTTTCCTACGTAACCTATTCTTCGGTACTTGAAATTTCAGGGAATTTATAAAACCATTGGAAGTATGTGCTCTTCTTTTTTTAAAAGCTCTCGAAATTCTGCTGCTTGAATAAATTGTGCAGTGCAATGAAGTCTATAAAGCGTTCATGTTTGAAATGATATTCACACGAGTGGCTCACTGCCAATGAGACGTCTAATTATCGATTAATAAAAAAAATTTATGTGCCCTTGAACATTTTTTGGTGGACCAGTGGATTTTACTTCATTTGGAAGTAGTTTTCTGTTCGATCTTTTAAAAAATATAATATTCGCATTAATGACGTTAAAATTGTCCAAATTAACTTCGCTGGTCGATTAGTAATCGAAGAACTTTTACCAGTACAGAAAAAGAACGAAATTGAGGAACGTCGTATGAAAATTTATCCAGTTTCGAGAGCTTCGTGAAAAAACGATAATTGCGAAGCAGTGAAGTTTGGAAAATTCGCGGAGTGGTGGTCTCGAATTTTTGTGGAGTAGCTGACCAGCAGAGCAAGCTTGTGGAAAGGGGGTAGTCGGAGCCATTTTTCCGTCGGCGTTCGATCGAATTGGAGGGAAACCCTCGGCGTGCGATTCCGTTCGTCCTGTGGCACAGCCTTGCTTGCTCTCAAAATTCCGAGAGTTTTCCAGCACTGTATTCCTTTTCACGTCTGAACGGAGCGCGATGAGCGAATTGAAAGGAGGGAAGGTAGGACTGAAGTCGTAGATCTATCCAAATGTTAGAAAAAAGGGGAGACAAATAGTTTCGAAGTGGTGGAGAGGGTTCGCAGTACACGAGGCTTGTGACTTTCACGCATGAAACCAGCCAAGTGGAAAGAGTTCGTTCGTAGTCAGACAAAAGACTCGTGCCCAGAGAGATATCAAATATTGACGAAAAGAACACAAAGTCAAGAGACGAATGAAAAGAGGCGAAATAAGAAAAAAAATGTTGGCTTGGACGACCGAAACTTCCATCAATTTTTTTTCGTACGTTTTCATGTAAATGGTTAATTTTCTTCAATTGCAAAGCTCACGTTCTTTCAATGATATAATTTCGCTGATGACCAGTGAGAAAAATGGCGAGGCATCAAAACTATATCAAAACGTTTTTGCAGGTAATTAAGAAGCAGGGAAAATATGCCTTGAGAAGATTGAAAAAGACGAGTAATGCGAGGAAATTATTCTTACGAATTCCGAGCCTCTACACGAGCAAGACGGAAGGAAGAAGAACGATTGTTTCGAAACTCCCGTGGAGCTTTCTCAAGCGAGTAACTTAGTAACGCTGGATGCACCTTCATTACCACTACGAACGAGCAATGGTAAGAGAATGCAAAAGTCTTAGAACAATCATAAATTTTAATCATTAATTTTGGGACGAAATTTATATCTGCATGAACTTTGAAGATTCCACGATCCTCACTAAATGCATAACCTTAATTCGCTGGTTGTGAGAAGCGAATCATTACGTTTGTTGGGATTCTATCTTAACGGAGTATTTTCACTTTCCCTTCTACTGAAGAGAATGCAGTTTAGAATAAATGAAAAATAATCGACGTCTTTCGATCAGAATGCTTCCGGAAAAAGTTTGCTCAACATCTGCACTGCTACGTCCGTTCCACGCTTCATCGACAAATCTTTCTTCCGCATTGTCAACAAGAACACGTGTCATTTCAGCTTTAACGAGTCAGGCGATAAAGGCTTCACCTCGTTAGACACGCGAAGCGTAAGCAACTTTGCTGTAACGGACACTTTGCCATGACATTTTTCTTTCTCGTAGCTTTTTTAAGCTCGTCTCACTTTTTTAGGCGCATCATCTGGTTAGTCTGTTCCCTATACTTCCGCAGTTTCTAATGAGAAACGTCCGGTCATAGTTTCCGAGCAAATTGTGAGGGGCAGAAAAGGAGAATAGACGTGGGATGATTTTATCGATTTTGTACCGATGCCCATGGCGACTATTGTAGCTGGAGGTGATTAAAAGTAAACACAGCTTCTTGTGGCTGTTACGATCGAAACATTTGCAATGAGTATATTTGTGGGATGTCAACGTTATAGTTTACACAATAACGTCATTACCGATGTAGATAGTTCGATTTTTTCGACTCCTCTGTTGTCAAAGGTAAAATTATTTAGTAGCGAAGAGCAAAAGTGAATGGAATCGAATGGGATCGTCGAATAAAGTTTCTGCCCAGGATTAACTAAACTAAAAGTGATCCTTTGATCTCGATACAACGAACAGGCTTGGAGCACGGGTAAAAAAAGTCTAGACAAAGGTTCGGCTCCAAGGACGATGAAAACTTATTTAACAATGATTCGTGGGCAGAAAGACGGAGAGAAAAATGAGGAGAAAAAGATAAAGAAAAAGCAAGTACGCGGAGCTCGGAATATTGGTCATGACGCAGCAATAACATGTATACACACACTCCCTGAGCAGCCATACTTTTTACTTCTCGGTGGACACATGGAATCGTTATTTATGTGGACCTCTTACTCTTTCCGTGTTGAAGCTCGGATATGTAACACGAAAGCTCGCCCAAGCGATTTTTAAAATTTCTTTTTCACAAGTTGCCCCATTCGTATTAAAACTAATTAGTAATAATTCTTAGTAATGGCTGTACTTTTGTATTGCATTGCAGTAACTTTATTCGATATCGAAAAAGACATTCTAGGCTTTCACTAAGAAATAAATTGTCAAATTGGAAATAATTGTTCTTCATATTTTTTACGAGACTCGTTTTTATTTTTATTCCATTACTCGAAGTTTCGCTAATGTTTTCGTGAATATTCCAAGTTGGATGTTTAATAATAACGACGTTTTTTCTACTCAAATACTATTTTTAATAACGTGAAGTAATTTCGCTTCCATAGCAAGTCCACCTCAATCGCGTGTAAGTAAACTTGCGAAAGTTATGCGAGCTTTCTCGCTTGGCGTGAGAGGGTAAAAGCGTCTCATATTGCCAGTGGGCACAAAGTAAATAAGAAAAATATCGCGTTAATCCATCACCTCGTTTTCGCCATTTTCCTTCAACTCACTAAAAAGTTGACTCGTCTCAGAATTTTCGGTAGACATTGAGTCTCCGCGAATTGTAGTTGCTACGTTTGATCTTTGGGAGGGTGAAAAACCGAGCAGACCTTGGAGCTGGTAATTAATTGATCGCATCGGTAAACCGTGTATCGAGTTCCGCTGTGAGGCTTTCATAAAATCCGACGAATAATTTATCAAACAAACCGAATCGCTGAGTCACACAAGATCTCAGCAGGGAATTCAAAAAAAAAAAAAAAAGCTTACAAAAATCCGAGGGTAGAAACGTATTCCCTTTCATTTTTTTTTCGTCTCTCATTAACCAGACAGTGAAGAGAATCTTGGCCCAAGCCTCTTACACTGAATTCCAATAAGTTGGCGGGGCTGTCGAGGTGAACGAACTTCAATGACCCTTCTATCCACAGGTGTTCTTCGGCTTTATCCAGCAAAAAAGTCTTAGCAGTTTGCAAGAACTATTAATGCCTGAAACTTTGTTGAACTTGTGAACAAAGCAGGACATGCATTTTTGCTTTTTTTTCAGCTTTTTTTTTTGTTAACGAATTAGTTTTGCTTCTTTGAACGTTGATCAAGTTTTTTCATAATTACTCTAGACTTTTTGTTGTTAATTTCGATTAATCACCTTGAGGTGGAGTTGCATCTTTTTTTTATTAATTCCCCGCCATTGCCACCGCGTTTTCCTTCACACAAAATAATCGTGGTGGAATGAACAAGTTTTCATGCCAACTGTGCTTTCATGGAGTACATTTCGAGAGGATAAAATCACTCCATTTCTGAAACATGTGGATTTATATTCCCTCGAATATACGTTTTGGCTATTCCAGGACGCGAAGTCCACGCTGTAATTAAGTTAACCGAAACGAAACGTTATGCGTTTAGGGTTGCTCGGCTCGTCGAGCAATCCACGTTTGCGAGATCATTACTTCAGCACACTTGGTACGAGCGTACGTGACAGAGAATACCGAGGCTGTCTAAACAATCTCAATTATACAACGCAGTTGTATATCCGCGATTCGAGACAATTATGCCAATTATCGTCCATCCACGAATCGACAATCGATCCTCCATCTAATTTTAAAGTAGCAATTGCATTTCTACATCGATCGTAGTATCCTAAAATTATCTTTCTGCAACGTATCCTCATATTTTCTACTGATTTATTCAGTGGGAGTAAGTGCCCTCGCGATGAATTAAAAGTAAGTTAATGACGAAAATTGCAAGAACGTCATTTCCAGGTGAATGGCTTATTAGAGTTTCCCTCAATTTGTTCAATTTGCTCGCGTTCCAATATGTACATTTTGAAAGGACATTTTCGATCCAGTCGTTGTCTTTTTGACTGTTCAGAAAATCGAGAAAAATCTCACAGTTTATTCACCAAGAGCATCTCAGCTCCGAATTAAACTGAACAATTTTTCGATCGAATATTTTTCAGCCATGGACGATAGTGGCGGAAAATGAGGTTTTTTAGCTGAAAGTTATAAGGCTTCGTCGGGCATGTTGAATGGTCGGAAACCATTAGACTCCGATGAACGCTAAAAAAAAAAATGCAGACAGCACGACACGAGGAATGATGGGACAAGTTATTATTTTTTCGTCTCCTGTAAATACACAATGGAGCGTGTTTATTAACCTATTCAATGAAGATATCGAATAGGTCAGGTGGTTGAGTTCAATGACCCGACGAATGATTCGACGAGTTCGTTAATGAGAGCATTTCGAGTGGATGAGAAATTTGTCGGTTGTGCTCATTGCTTCTACATCTGTACCTTTCATTCAACATATCAAGCCTACATGCTCGAAAATTTAGCCATGAATTTTCATTCGGTTAAGTAGCTCCATGTGTAAATTCTCCATTACACTCTCGCGATGGAAAATGCAAGGTAGAAAAAAAAACATTAAAGTACTTTTTTCCACCCTCGCTGAGGCTTGCTCACAGCAGTTTTTATCTTTACCCTCCGTCAGGGCGGTTGACTAATCGAGGTCATAATACCACGAACATACTTCATTCATGCACTGTTAAAAAAACATTTTTCCATAAATGGCACATAATATCGAATTTTCCTTGGAAACAATAAAAAAAAAACCACTTTCGTCAGGAATTTTCGGTACTTGGCCCAGCTAGTTGCAAGGCTGCAAGAATTGGAATAATGAGTTCCGCCTGAACGCTCGCTTGGAAGTTACAAAAATTCTTCCTCGAATAATAACTGGAGTTGCCTAAATTTCAGTTGGATTTGTTGATCCTTAACAAGTTTTACGAAATCGTCCTGCGTGGAAATGATGAAAGTAAACTCGGATAGCTTAGCTTTAACCATCGCGATGTCCATTCAATTCCATTTTGTTTTGCCGTGGGAAATTCTTGAAAAACCCAACGTTAAGATTCGTTGAAGCGACCGGAGCGAGAAAAAGAGTTACGTGGAGTTGGTGGTAAAGCTGTAGCGTGAAATCTCACGTTGGGAGCACGACTTTCATTTCCGACTGTTCCAGACTAGGATCAATATTCGCTGTACCCTCCGAAACTGTGACTAACTTTCCGTCTCTCTTGGTCACTTTTTTTCCTTTTAGTCTGCAGTCTCGGAAAATCTTTCGATTCGAATGATGTTTTTGTCTCTCAATCGCGTTGAAAATTCGTTTAATGAAAAGTCATCGGTTTCGTGACACTCCCACATGCGTTCGAGCGCGAGGAAAATCTTTTTCGAGCAGCTCATCCCTTAAGCAATATCGTGATAAGGCGTTTTTTTTTTTTAGACCTTATTTCGACCGTCCAAGCGCCACGTGGACTGCACGCATTCACGTCCATTACTTTATTTCCCATTCATCTTCTCTTATCAAACAATCTAATGTATTACTAGGTTTTCTTGTTCACATCATTTCCATTTCCGTTGACGGCCATTCGGTGTTGTTACCCTAGTTTTCTTTTGTTTTCGGGGTGTGGCCCCACAATTCGGGCGATTTAGTAGGTTGAAAGGTTCAAACGTACACGTGGCTAACAGTGAGCGAACGAAATACCATTCGGTGCAAAGATCAACATATTGCACGATAGAACTAAGAGATGAAGATGTTGCACACCTAAAATTGTCGGGTACATGATTCTGTAGACTTCGGTAATACCGTCTGTGTGCATGGCGAGTGAACAGCAGGATCGTCTCGACACTGATGATGAAAACGAGGCAACGTGTGGTTCCTACTACTAGGTGATGAGTAAATCTATGTTCCCAGTGAATCAACCAAGAGTCGAAGCAATTTCCGGTTATGCGTTTTGCTCATGGCCCACTTCCATTTCCCCCATTTCTAGTCCCTGTTTCTCGCGTTTCGTCTTTTTTATTTTCTCTCTCTCTATTTTTTAAATCATCAAATATCCAGGTTTATCGAAGTTTAGGAAGCACGAAATTGGGCTGATTCTCCACCAGGAACGAAGCTCGGTCAAGGAGCGAGGAAAATCATTTTTAAGTTCCCAATTCACCTGTTGTTAGAATACATACGAAGCGTCAGCACATTCAGTGTTGGACCATTGCCAATTTGACATTCTACCAACATTAACAGCTGTTCTTACAACCGCAGAAATATGTGGAAAGTTGCCATCAAATCTGTTTTTTTTTCCTTTGTATGATCTCTCGAGATCCTGGTAAATGTTTTGGTGTAACGATCTCTCGAAATAAAAATGGTGCTACCACGAGAACTTCGTTGTTCGTGCAACCAGTCGACTCACCATGGCATTTATTTTCAGCTCATTCGTTTTATTTCTGTCATAGTTTGTTTTCTCCCATTACCATGTCAGGGAAAATGGATATCGATGCGAATGCACGCTTGAGGAAAAATCTTGGGAAAAGATCGTAGTGGTTACTGCGAACGATATGATAAATATGCGAGTGCACAGGATGCACGTTTTCTAGTTTGTTATGCTATCTGCTCCGCTGAATTCATACGTTGAAGGAAATTTTTTTTCTCCATCCATTTCACAGACTGCTGTTGCAACATTTTTTTCGCTTTTTAAATCGACCCACACCTTAATCTTCCTTGCTGACGTTCTCATGGCATGAAATACATTTTCATAAATATTTCACTCTGTTTCTTTTTCACATTTATTGGACAGATGGTAAATGTTCAAGCAAAACTTCCTGCCGTGTCTTCCCTTGGGCTCATAAGCTTTCTACACGAACACCCTAAATTCTGACTCTCGTGCTCGTTCCGGAAGTGGCTCACTTCCTTCCCCAAACCTTTGTCCTCGCCTGTCCGTTTTCCAACTTGACGCACTTTCGTCAACGGTTCCTGGAGCCATTTTGAGGAAGGAAGGAGCCACTTTGGCATCGTTTTCAGGACAATAAGTGCATACAATCCAACCACAGCACTTGCCTATCCAATTATTTATTTTTGTATTCGAAATAACAACAAGAATGTTTCCTATCGGAAGACATAGTGCGGGGACGTCTTTGAAGAAGGTTTTCGATATTTAAATGAACAGCAAACGACAAATCGAAAAAGTAGTTCGAAAGTATCCACAAAAAAAAAGAATCTCCCGTTTTTGTATTTTATTGAAAATAATGTGTCGGTTGCTATTTCCATGGGTTTTGCCTGCTGTAAAAATTGGAATAACATGCCACGTTCATCCTGGTGAGTAAAAAAAGCTCCTCGTGTATACGTGTATCTTTTAATATTGAAATTGACAAACAGCTCGTGAATCTCCTCGATCTGTCCCTCGAGGATTCGGAGCACGCAGAGAGTACCGAATCATCGTGGTCGTATATTTTATCACGTAATCCCCAACGAGACCAGACACAATTTGACGAACGACAAGTATTACGTAACATCACTTTCGCCATGTATCGAATATAGATGGGCCGAGCAACATGGGGAACTCATCACTTTGTATCTTTATTATATTTCATTGGTGGGGGGGAGGAAAAAACTGTGGAGTGAAACAATCAGCAAATCAATTTTTTCAGCCATCACTGTGGCGAGGCCGATGTATTTCTTTGGGACGAACTTTGCCATTGTGAAGAAAAGTTCGATAATCGAGTTACAATACTTTTTCTTTCGTCTTTCTCGATGACTAATGAATAATGTATCTTATGCATTGTGTGTCCATTGTTTCTTCAACGTTTCAACGATCACGAATGACACTCGTAACTTTTCGACAATCTCGATGAATTCAAACGGCGTACATGTGAATATCGATACTTTTTCCATCAGGTTGAAATATAGAAAAATTTCATATTCTTTCGTGTTTCCGTTCAGCTGCTTGGGAAGCTTTTCCTTGTAGAGCCTTGTCTCTTTGGCCCTTGCACGATTTTACCCTTCGAGCAATATTTTCCCATTCTATTCCTCGGCTATCTTCACTTCTCGTCTTTCTCTCTCTCTCGCTCTCTTTTTCCATTTTTCATCCTTAGCTCCTTCAATAAACTCGAGATCACTGCTTAGCCAACCTCGGTTCTCCCAGTTATAGTCTAGAACGTGAATCCTCGCGGATTCCTTTTTTTTATTTCATTTTCTTGCTCGATCCCAAGCTCATGAAAGGCGACGTTGGGAGAAGGGTACCGAGGTCATTGCTTCTTTCGCTTTTTTTGCCATGGCTTTTCATTCTTATCCGTTTCTCATGGATATCCGTCCTGATCCTCGATAACAGGGTTTTAGGGATGCAAATGAGATGAATCAGTTTTTGGGATCGACAGGTTATGCTGGTTTGTAGGTATTTGGAAAGGCGAGGGTTTTTTTTTGGTGTTGAATGAGAGAGAGTGCCGCAATCCCCCGATGGGAAAAAGAACCATGGACAATTTTTTTCGGGATAGGAGTCACGGGAGGGGGAATTAGTCTCGATTTTTTTCATCACGATGTCAATCTTTCCGAATCCTCAATTTTTTCTCCGTTTAGTTTGGCAATCTTCCCAGCGTGTCGTCCTCGACCGTTCTGACTAAAATTTATATTGGACTTTTCATTGCATTCTTCACAATCAATTTAACCTTGAAAGCGATTACTAGAGCAATCGATTTACATGAAAAAATTAGAAGAAAATAAGCAAACGAAGAGCTACGACAATTTTATTTCGCACGAAAATGACGAGATTAATTTCTGTCAGATCACTATGAAAGTTATACGACAGGACGCCGCTTTGCGGATTTCCCTTTTCATCTCTCGGCGGGATGAAAAAGCTCAAAGAGCTTTATTTGTATAGACCAGGAAATCGAATTTACTCGTCACGGTTTACCGACGGGAAATGATGCTGCGGAATCACAAATTCCACCTGCGGTAGTCCCTTCAAGCGGTATTGCTACAATTAGTTACGTGTCTCGTAGGATTTGCTTCTCTCTCAATATTTTTTTTATAGTATCAAAGTTAATCGTTCTCGGTGACCTGAACAGCATTTGTTCAAGACCATGGTCATACTACGTTGGATCTCATTCACAATATTTTAAACCTCAATTCTAAATTGCCTCTTGATCAAATGGAAGATTTTTCTATTCGAATAATATGCAAATTTCAATGCCACCCATTCATTCCTTTTGCCTGCCTCAATATTAAGTAAAACTTGCTCAAAGTTTACCCCGCGCGTATACCGAACAGATGAAAAACCCACAGCATTGTCCAGGATTGAAAAAAAAATCGATCAACACTTTTATGGAATCCTGAATGATTGTGGTTCCGTAATTTCGATGCGGAGTATCGCTGGGTGCATTTTTCGATAGCAAAAAAATACAATGTACTAGTCAGGATCGTGGTATGGCCCGCAAGGAGTCGACGGAGTAAATATCTACAGAAGGGCTGAATTGGCAGAGGGTGAAGTTCGCAGAGGATTTACGATCATTTGTGACGAGAAACCTATACCCGGAGGCGTGTATATAGAGCCCCGAGTGGGGCAAATTGTTTTTTCGTTGTTATTTGTTCGCGATCAGATTTCTCGTCCATTTCTGTCTCTCCATTCACCCAAATGTGCTGCTTTACCCGGAACCCTTTCCTGCATATGTTACTTTTGACAGTTTTCATTTTTTTCGAATGTTTTTTGTCAATGGATTGTCAGATCCGCACAAATGCGACGAATCGAGAATCCTGAGATTGTAACAGTAGCGAACATGTGAATGTGGAAACAGTAAAATTCGGCGTAAACGCAGGAGCGTAAAATAACGAAAGCGGGGCTGGAAAAAAGTTGATTTTGAAGATTCCATGATTTTGACCTTTTCCAAGGCGTGGCCCATGGCGTGGCCTAGTTTTTTTCAATGGAGATTCCTTTATCGAAAATTCGTGTCAGTTTCTCATTCAAATTGTCTTCTAGCTTAAATTGTCAGAGCTGAAAATTGCACGAAGCATTTCTCGAAATGACGTGAAAAAAATGATGAAAAATTCCGCTCATCCCGATAGATTCCTCGAGAAAAATGAAATATAGTGAAATTGCTGAACGTTAAAATTCCCGAGGAAATTCGAACACCGCGCTATTAAACCTGCGGAATTTGGAAATATTTGGAAAAGAAAACGCGTATGACGGCGTCAATATAGTGAGGGAAAAGAAGGTCATAGCTGGCAGGACTATCATCATTTCCTCCGTCGAATTTGGGTGAAATCCGAAGAGCAATTTCTTTCGGTCAGAATTCTCTATCAAGGTCGCAATACCTCCCAAAGCGTCGATCCGGCTCCCTTAAGAGGGTCGAATCGAGCCTTCACTGGTTTTCGTCGACTCTGTCGATTCGTTTCCGAATAAGGGAGGAAAATGAACGAGCTTGGCTGTCGAAAAAAAGCACTGGTTCGATGGGAGCGTGAAAACGTTTGGAATTCAAGGTTTATCTCGTCCCGACCATTGGCCTTGTCAGCCATACATTTATACATGAATGTGTATATTCATATCAACACGTATGCAGCAAACAAATAAAGGAGTCGAAAAAATCGGAAAACTAGAGCAAACTGGGTCATGGAATAAAAAAATAAAAATAAAACGGTTGGTTAGAAAGGCAGCATGACAGCGGCCCAAAAAAGTAGGAATCTTTTTGTCATTAAAAGCCTTTTATGTCAGACACGCGCGTGATATCTCGAAGATTCTGTCACGAAACCCATATTTGGAGCTAAACACGCAGCAAAATTATTTTCGGCCACGTTACGGACGTGATTTCAAATATTGAGCTATGAATATGTGTGTGTGTGCACAACACCATCGCATTTCATATAAAGTCAATGTAAGATCGATGATTTCCAAGTACAATCTACAACTTTGACGATAAGAATTTTGTGGAATGAGAAAAAAATTGATTGATTCAGGTCCACGTCATTGGAACAAGGAGCATTCGTCTTCGCTGATGAGAAAAATTGCGAAAGAATTCTCGACGAATCATGGCTTTGCCAGAGATCCATCTCGGATGAGGGGGTGAGAAAGTGAGTGAGAGTGATGAAGTGACGAATAAAAAGAAAGAGAAAATGAACCACTCTTCGGCGATAATGAAGTGAATCGAGCCTTTCTGACTCAACTATCTCCTTCTGCCCTCTCGCTCACGTGCCCCCTCTTTCTTGGAGCGTCTTTGTGGCTATCCTACTGTAATTTCGCAGGCGGAAATAGCACACAAACTGTACGAACCATCCTACAAGTTTCTTCGATCCCCATTTTCTATCAATGGCTACCTCCTTCGATTTTTCTCGGTTCGCCGCGATTGAATTCTCCGAATAGGCTAGAAATTTATCCTACGCTCCAACGCCAATCCCTCCCGTTCCTTCCTCCTTTCAATAGCTCCTTTTCTTTTTTCCTTCGAGCAAACTGGAGGCTGGAAAATGTTTTTATCCATTCAACATTCCGCTCAAGAAAAGAGTAATTTCATTATCGCTTGTAATTCAGTCTCGTTATAATTGGGTTTCGTCACTTATCTGTATATTCACGATTTGACTTTACGTTCTATTGTTTTTTTTTCTTTTCTTATCATATTTCTTCGAAATGTGAGGAAATGACTTTTCTGAAACGTTATGTCGATCAAATTATAATTTCGTATATTTATACACAATGACGAGTTCTTAAGAAAGCTCTCGATGACTTTGAGTGTTATTTACTAATGAACGTACTCATGAGGTCCATGTTTTCGGTATCCTGTTAACAAGATACTGTGGTCGGGATGAGTGGCATTAATTGTAATTTGTATTCGAATTAGCGGTCGGAAGTGGAAGCGTATCTTAGCTGCTAAAGCCTTCCACACATCCAAACAGCGTAGGATTTGTTTAACATAGAAACAGGTATGTCTGTACGTGTAGCAAAGGGAAGATCCTGTCCGGAAGTCATGCTGCGATCACATATAAGAGTGTGGGCAGGAATGCTCGATTGTGAGTGTTATCACGAACGTCAGTCTCGCAGTACACGGACGAACTATGTTTATAGAGAAAACACAACGTATATCCGTGTGGAGTTCGATCGATGGTTGAATGGAATGAGCGTTGCAAGGCCAGAATCGTCTGTGGGGCAGCGATAAGACGTGCGTTTCATCAGAATCTCGCCTTCAAATCGTGAGTGTGCGGATCGACTGGGAAGCCAAGAATGAACTTTGCGCGCTGACTATCCACGAGAGTTAACACACAACCGTCTGCCTCGATTAGCATAACTGGGACGCAATCACCTCTAATGCCCGAGGCGTTTCTTCGTTTGATACGAAAGCTTCAACACAGGGCCTATTTGCTTTCACCTACAGTAAACATCGTTGCGGGTCCAATTATTACACCAACCGTTTGAGCGCTCCGTCAAGAGATTAAAAAGACAAAAAAACAAATCGTGGGAACGAGTATTACTTCCGCGTCACTATATCGTGACGAGATCGACATCGTTAACTATTCGCCCAAAGGAAACAAAACCTGAAGAAAAAATACAAAGTAACCTGTGCGATGGGGACAAGGTTTGTTTACCTTTTGAATCGATTCTAACGATTTTGTACTCATTTTTTATATTTTTAAGGGAACAATCAAGAGTGGGTTCGAAATCGTAATTATTCAGTGCACACAATATTTTTAACCCTTTCATTACGACGAGCAAAGAAACAGCGTGGCATTACGCTCTCTAGCTCAATTTTTGAAACTTCCGATCAGATCAATTGAATTTCTCTCGGTGCCAAGCGCGTTCGGTATTTTCACATCCTGCGAAGTATTCAGGATCTGATCGCTCTTGCTTGAGTAGCTTGTTTTTCGCTCGTCTCTCATGGTCTCTTCCAATCTGTGAGCTTTTTTGTACGTACTGTACGTTTTTGGGGCTTTCGAGCCGCATGTTTTATCACGTAGTCGAGATGGCCACGCGGAGACGGAATGAACCATATGGTTGTCGTGGAAATGCACAACCCTCGTGGGTCGAGCTTTGTCCGGGGCGCGTTCACAATTATTAATTAATATCAACACGTTTTCATTTGCGTTCCGATGCTGTAATCTGAATGCGCGCTACTTTTTCATATGAATTTTCGCATTGCAGTACTACGTGCTTTTCGCATCATCGGGTTCACAGTTCGTATCATTCTACAGAATTTAATCCCCATAAATATATCGATGGTCTACACGGATGGTGTCGAAAATTATTAATTAGAAGAATCGGTGAGCGAATCGAGTCAGGATTAATGAATTTTCAACCATTGATTACATTTTACTCGAAACTCGATACTTCCGCGTTCTCAGTATTAACAAATTCATGAATATCTTCAGTTTCTTGATCAAACGAGCCAGTTCATGGCGATAACGATCCAGTTGATGAAAACAGTCGACGCATGAGAACATGGCACGTTCGAGGGTTCGTACTGTTGACAATTTTTTCAACCGATTTATCATTCGAATTTTCATCAAATTTCACTTCATGGGTGAAACGGTATGCGAAGCAGTAATTCGATTTTCGTTCAGTCGAAAATTTTTACGGATCAGTTTGCTTTTAGCCTCGTGGAGGGTCTAGCCCGAGAGACTCGGCGGAAAGCCGGAGAGCGACAGGCAGAGAATCAGTGACAACAAGTCAATCAATACCTTAGTCTGGAAATCCGTAAAATGGTCCAAAGATAAATGGATGGGGAAATGCTGTTGATATTTGGGAAAAAGGCAGTATCTCATTTCCTGAGAAATCGGATACTCTGGAACATGCTTTTCCGCCCTCGGCGCATTTTCCTTTTAACCGTTAAGTGCTAAAAGCGAACAAAGACAAGGGAAGAAGGGTGAGAGTGTTCGATCGAGACCCGATCCACTGTAATGAGGAGAACTCGCTAGAGCGGATGTGAATCCTCAATTTTATTTCGGCAGACCTTCAAGGATGGTATTCTTAAGACGTGGATTCGATCTTTGACGTTGTATGTGAGTAACTGCTTCCCTGAAAAACTTTTCAAAAGTGCACAACATTCTCGGGCCTCCTTCCTTTCTAGCGGTTCGGAGCTTTCACGAGAGTTAAGCTTTCTAAAACTTCCATGGAATCAAGACTTTTAAAATGTATCAACAAATTATTTTCTAAGGAAAAAGTCGACCTTGGACTAGAAAATACGGTAAAGGTAATTTCAGTCAATCGACACAAATGATTAATGAAATATTAGAAAATTCGAGGGAGAGCGTTCTGAAAGATCGAACTTGTACTTTGAAGCAAAAATTGAACCACCACCGAGGGATTTATAGAGTCCCGAGGGAGGAAGATTTGAAATATGCAGAGATTTTGTAGCATATGGTGTAACGAGAGAAAACTGTGTATGAAATAACCTTGTTGGGTGGTCATAAAAGCGACCATAAACAGATATAGCCTTACATTATTCAGGCAGAACGACTCATCCATATAAATGTTTATAACTTGAGGCTCGGTAATGCACAAATGTTTCATACCGCGAATATGAAATGATAGTAAAGTGTCCTACTAGATTTTTGTATTATCGCGATGTTATCGGAGTTTAAGGAACTCGTGAAAGCTCAGGAGGGATGCGGGTTTTATATAACACGATACTTTTTGTCGCAGGAGAGTTTGCTTTGATCTCTGGTATCACTGTACAGAGATTTTCTCAACGGTACTGTTGCCGAGAGCTCAATGTTTTATGCACGGTATGGCGTGGATCGACCAGAGATTTTCGAACAGGTTGGCCAAACATTTTGCGACTCTTTCATCTGCGAATCTCTGGCACAATGAATGTAGTAGAAACAACGAATAAAGGGGATAAAGAAAGTACCGAATGGAGGCAGGAGGCTCGGGCTGGATGACTTTGATCTTTTCGGGCAAAGAATTCGTGCCGAGAGATGTGGAAGAAGCAGGACTTTTGCAGTATCCGATTCTTGCTAATCGGAGAGAGGGAGTTTGTTAGGAAAAAAAAAAGTAAAATAAATACAAAGAGAAACTTGTGATTTGGGGGTTCGNGATTTAGGGGTTCGACAATAAAATTGTCGTTTGGAATTCGATAATTGTTGAATCGACGTTGACTACAAAGTCAGGAAGTTCTACAAATAAATGGAGGAATTTCCAATTATTCTTGATTTTGAATAAAACGATTGAATTTTTTTTCAACTTTGTTATTTTTTCTTGCGGCAATTCTTATCGATTCATTTTTCAAGGAGGTTTCTTTCAGCAAGTTTTGTTTCGATGAATGAAGCCAAGAAGTCACGATGCTTGTGTGACCTACGGTGATGGGAATTGTCGTAGATTTTTTTCTCCGTTTGTTTGTTAAGAGCAACCTGCCAATGTCAGGTTAACCGGAGTGCGCTTCTTGAATTGCCGAGTGAACAATGGACTTCCGGCAGTGAAAAAGCGAGGAGCTCGCTGTATAGATATATTTTTTTTCCACCGGCTACCTCATCGGTCCACGAGAGCACGGAGGCCGAGAGCTACTTTTCAAGAGCCATAGAAGTCTCGCGGAGCACCGAGAGGAAAAAAGAGAAAGGGTAGAAAAAAAGCTCGACCGAAAGTTCCATCTGCGATAAGTCACTTTCCAAATTTTTTTCGCAGCGACGTTGCTACACACGCAGGGAAAAATGGAACCGTGGATATTCCTAAGCCCCAAGAGTTTCGAAGGAAATTACGCTGCTGAAAAAATCCATCGTTGCTCAAGTTTGGCAACGTTATTCGTTCTTTTTCCCTGAAACTTGCCTCGGGACCAGCAAGAAGTGTTTCAAAAATATGCCTCAAGCTTGTAAAAATTTCTTTGATTAATAAACTTACGAATTTTGAGGACAAACGTAAGAATGAAAAGTCACGATGAAGTAGAACGAAAGTTTTCAGAGGGACGTCACACTCCTAAGGAAAGAATGCGTTGTATTTTCTTTATCCAATTTGTTTTGCAGTAATTGGCCTTGCGATCTCTTATTACTCAGCCTCCGGCACGAGAGTTACAAATCTACTTTAAATTTATTTGTACAATGAGAAAATCTCAGAAAGACACAGGAAGAAAAAAAAAACTCATTTCCATTACACGCTTGTTCGATAAAAAGTAGAGATTCCCAAAGCCTTTATTCATAGAGCACTTTGGAACACAAAGCACTATATCGTGCAACTGGTACAACTAAGTGACAGAAAATACGATTCCCCAAGAGGTTCAATTTCCATTTCTCGTTTCAATCGGAATTCTCTCGCATTTGATTTACCATGCATCATCTATATATTCCATCGTCTATTCTCACTCTCTCTCTTAATCTCTTTCCGTCTCTCTTTCGTCCTCGTAAACGTGGATTATCTGGCAGGAAGCTTCGGAAGCACAATCCGCGTTTCATCGAAGTGTCAACCAGGATCCTCGTTGATTGGGATTCGTAGCGGGTCAGTACCTGACTCCACGGAATGTTCGAGCACATAGCACAGTCAAACGGCATTATTCTATAGTTATACATACAGACACCCATATATACACATATGTAACTGCATGTCTAAGTATTCTACTCGCATGAATGTATACGTCGATAGGAGAGAAGCGAGATAACATGTAGTGCTCGTGTATGGATCGCGATAGACGACGACATTACGGAGATTTCCCAATGGGCATCTCGTGACGCTGGACTACGCTCAACGTTCCGATATACGCAATGGATACGATTCGCTGTTTCTCAACGATTCTGTACACAACGTACACGCACGCGTGTGCAAACACAAAGCCACATGGACATTTTACATTCATTTTTCAGCGCCAAGTTTAACAAGCGCATGGTTCACCTTTCCTGCTGTACTTTGCACACACTTCTGAGAAAATTGACTGCGGCAACACCCTCGAGAATGGAGATTTCCTACGAGGCTGTTTTATGCGTGGAACTTGATCGAAAATACGTACTCGAAGGTAGCGAGGTAAGCTCGTAAAACTTCCGAATACACAAGCAACAAAATACGAAATTTCCTGGCAAAGTTTCCACGTATTTGTTAGACACTAAACGTTGCTTGTGATCATAGCAATCAGCGTGTACGCCAGGTGTGCATGAAGTTTCCAAGGAAAACGGGGCGAGGCAATAAAGAAGGATGGAGAATTTATTTTTTTATTTTTATTTCTCCTGCGAACTTCATTCACACAGGAACATAATATTTTCCGTTATATCTGATGTCGATTATGATAAATATAATGAGAGATTGAGCTTCGAAAAGCAGCACCGGAAGTGTTAAACGTGGATTCGAAAAATAGTGATTGCATGACGAGCTGTTAGGATGAGTGGCAAGATTGGAGTAGAAAAAATCGTTACCTTGTAGTAAAAACGAGAATATCGCGTATGGAATCGATAACGCATTATTTTAACCTCCTTTTTTTCACGAACTCGAGGCTCAGGATTAAATTGATGGTGCGAAGTAAAGAGGGAGAGACAATAATAGAGGAATCGCAAGGTAGATAGACAAAGAGGAAAAAAAAGGAAAGTTTGCGTGGGAAGTTGTGCTACTAATTTGGCGATGGCAATCATAAGCGACACGAGACGACGGTGTGGAGAGTCGCGTGATCTATTTCCTCCTCTCCTTCGTGCCACATAAGCGCAGAAACCTACAGTATTCTACAAATCAATTGATGGAAATGTCCTAATCTTCATAAATGGCAAAAAAAAACCTTTTAATCTTGAGTAAAATAAAGGAGCCTCGAACTTTTTTCTACCGTCCTCTTCTTTTTGAAATGTTAGTGTCACAAATAATCTCGTCGATTTATCACGAAACTCTGAGAAAACTTTTTTTATGCTCATGGGAAATTTTTTTTTAATTTTTTTTTTAGGTGGTTCAGCTTCTTTGACAATTTCTTGAGTTACTGAGAGATTAGTCTGTAGTTAATATGCACTATATTAGGGAGTATATGAAGTGGGCGATTCTGAGTGTCCTGTGCCACTCCTAGTGCGGTTTACTATCAAGGCACTGATTCGCTCTGGTTCCTGTCGTCCTTTATATCCATATAAACACATATATACCTATTTGTGTATTTGCTTATGAATACACACATAGATACGCACGTATTATCCATATATCCATGTATTAGTGTTTATGTATGTGTAGCTATAGCGACATACTGTGCTTGGTGCTCACTGGAGCAGTACGACAACGACAACGAGTCATGTGACCGAGTACCTAATTATGCATGTCGAGCGAACGTACAGAGAGGGAGTGAGAGAGTGAGAGAGAGACCGTTTCCCCAGTTTCGCGAGTATTCATTGATTTATGGCCACATTGCCGTCGTCGCAACTACTAGCTCTTGGTACCACCGCAACTTCTGCTCGAGTTTGAGCCCATCGTTGGTTTCAGGTGACGATCTAAAAATATTCATGGACCTTACTTCATATTCCATTCTTCCAAGAGCCCCACCTTTCTCTCGTTTTGCGATATTTTATTGAGTTCGAATATGATAACACCGAAAGAATTATATTTTTCGTCACGTTTCGTTCTTCGACACATTGGCTGACCTCGTTAGTACCTTTACTACTGTACACGAATGAATACAAGAAAACGCGTATTATCTATCATTACGATGGCTTTTAAATGGATTCCACGTGCACGACCCTTAAAAGTCGAGTGCAGAACTCATATTTTTCGCTGCCTGAACTCGCCTTGACGTAGAAAACGTCGAAAACAATGGCTGCATTCAAAACGAAATACTTTGTAGTGAAATTTTTTGGTTGCGTCGTTTCTTGAAGGAATCGAGCTGGTTTTACGTCGGAGATGGAATAAATTTTCTTTGGTCGAGAGCAAGTTGTTTTCTTTTTTCTATTTCGAGGTCAAGCAGATCTTATTTAGCAGAGTGAATAAAATTTTCCTGTCATGAGCTTTTCGAGCTTTTGTAGGATAGAAATGGAATAAGTACCAAAGTTAAAATATGTATATGAATATGTGTGGCTAATACGAGGGTGGCTGATCGAAAGCTCGGGGCGAGACTATAGAAGAAAGATAGCAGTCGTCAACGACGACGAGCGTGCTATTAAGCACTACATATACGCCATCGAGCTTCCGGTTAACCCTGTGCACGTCCAACGTTATAGAGATCCCCGGTAGCAATGAAAGATAACAGGCAGGAGGGTTCACTTGACTCTATTCAGTGTTACACACCCTATAAGCTTCCATAAGCCATTCAGCGAAAGCTCGAATCGTCGTATTGTCAGAATTATTAGACCTTTCGTTAATAGGCTTTCAGGGGCCAGAAATTTTCTATGAGTTTGTGGTCTGCTTTCAGGTTACGTCAACGCAACTATTAATTTTCGTTCGATTGCTGGTGAATTGGCAGTTTGGAAAGAGTTTCTATCGAATAAAAAACGACAAGAAAAAAAAACAGTAGTTTGTGGATTTTGAATCGAGGTTCGTAAGAAACACCAGAGATCGTTAGAGATTCGTAGGTTTCATCAAAATCCTTAGAAAATTACATATTTTTTTGCAAAAGTAATGAATAGGGCTCTAGGTTGTCAGGGCATGTCTTTATTTTATTGCTCGTACGTCCATAAGAAGCGTCTATAAGAACAACCTGAAAGCTTTCATCATGCATGGTTTCATAAAAATAGATGAAGAATGGTAGCGATGCCCTTGGGGTGTATTCCGATAAATGGGTAAGATTAGGTCACATCTCCATCCTATTTCTCACTGGTGGATGTCGTATGCTGTTTTTTTTCTACTTGATATGCTTCGGAGTAAGTGATCTCAGAAAGAATCGTCAGGCAATCTCGTCCAAATGTTGAGTTTCATCTCTCGGGGTGTAAACTGTTTTTCTCGCTCTTATCAAGCCGAGAGTAAACTTACGTTCCGATCTCGTGTATTTGTCATGCAGTGGATTGCGCGAAAGATATATAAACAAGTGGGAGGGAGAGAGAGAGGAAGACAGAGCGGAGAAAGAAGAAAGAAGACATATCGCGGTAGGCAGTGAGACGTATAAAATACGTATGTGCTTATGTAGGCACAGACGATTCTTTGGACACATTTGTAACTCCGGGAGACACGGGGCAAGGAAAATCGTGCGGAGAACGCCCCTTTTCCATTAAAGGTACATACTCCTCTGGGTGCGACCCCAACCAAGCAACCCTCGTCAACTATTATATCCACGGACTCTGTTGTGCCTCATATACAAAACAGGCACAGAAGCAAGGGGTAGACGAGAAAAAAAAGAGAAAAAAATCATCTCGACCATCCCGAGGCTATATATACACGAAACCACTCTACCAAAACTAGAGACCAGCTCACACTGTGAAAATCGCATTCGCCCTTAAGATCGTAGAGAAAGCAACACCCCCTTTCAACCCCTCCTTCTTCCTCACACCCTCGTTTTTCCTCTCTATCTATCTCCAGTTACCCTCATCTGCCAGCACCTACAACTCTTTTTCTCACCATTTCATTTTACCAAGCATTCGCGTACGGCCAACCTATTCGTCCAAGCTCGTTTTTCCTTCCCTGGCTCTTTTGCGAATAGAAAGAAACTGGCCTCAAAGAAAGACCAATGGCGCACCACCAACTACACGAAAAAGGGATTCCTTCTGTACGAATGAACCCGGGACAGGTCCCTTCTCTTGTTCTTCGACGAAAACACCTTTTGCAAAAAAGAACAAAGAAAAAAGTAAGCGAAGAGCAGCTTCTACGTATTCCAGTACTGACCTACTTTGACTCGCCACTTCCGTTGGACCGCACCCCATCTTTTTTTCCCTCTCATTGTATCTTTTTGTGTTATTCTTTGCTTTCTGCTCGAAAATGGGCAGGAAATGGTGAATAGCGGTGATAATTATGTCCCGAGTAATTTCGAAAACCGTGCTTCGTACTTTCAACAATACGTTAATGTCTCGTTCGATAGATTTGCACAAATTCAGCGTTAGTCATATCCTCATAATAATCTTTCAAGGAAGTCAAGTTCCGACTCGGAAAAAGGTCTCTAAGGGTAGTCGATAATTCGACAATTCAAATAAAACAACGCAATAGAGCTATGCGGTCCAGATCTCTTTATATGGGGTTTATAAATAGGGTTTCCTTTTTTCTCCTCTTTAGCAAACGGTAAAGTGGATCGTGAAAAAAGGTTTTTCGCGAAAGCTTTTATTCATTCTACGGTAATTCGGAACAAAGACGTGGGCGATGTCGGACGGATTGAGAGAAATAGCTTGCTATACCAATACATCAATTGTCCGCTTGAAATAATCTCCAATATATCATGCAAATGTCTTTGCATTACTATCCGTTCCTTTTTTTTTATTCCACATGATCCATCATAAAAAACACCTGCTGCTTTTGATTCCACGGCCACATATATTCCAGCCGTCTACCAAAATACGAATTCCGAACACGGAAAACGTTTTATTGATTTTTAGGAATTTTAGAACTGTCTTTTTTTTCAATTCCGGCCTCAAATGAGAATTCTGTGAAAAATTCCTTTTTACGCAGGTGCCTAGAAAGCACTGTCGCTGAGGAAAAGCGTTCGGGATGAGGCATAGTTATTAATCGGAAAGAGATCTTAAGTAACCGATGTCTCAATCGTAATCCCTAGACCGTCGTAAACCTCGGAGTTATACAGAAGCTTCTACTGTCTTTTGTTTGTCGTTCACTTCCTCCTTCTCGGAATCCTCCTGCGGGGTTCAAGTACATTTGTAGAAGCTGGAAAGTCCCAAACGAGTTACTTTCTTCCATTTTTTATATTTCCTTCTTCACAATCTTATTTGATTTATCGTTTAGGATTGCTCCTCTCAATTTTTCCATGACTTCAAGTGTCTCTCATTTAGCTTATTTTTGGAGCGTTTTCGAAGTGCCTTGTCGACTTGTCGGAACAGTTTCTCTCACTGTGTGTTATTCCTTTTTTTTTGTTCGCTCGTGCGGAAAAAAAGTTTCAGGAAAATGAAGATAAGAGCTACGTCGAGTCCTTGTGCACGTTTTTTCTCTCATGCTGAAACTTTTTCGCGTATGTCATCTTCTTTCGTCCAAACAGATACACTGGAAATACGAGCGAGAGAGTCTCTCGTGCAAGTTCGATTCTACTGCTCCTGAATGAAAGTTTGACTTGTTCCTGAATGCCTGCTCGCTTTGTTCTTTGCTTGATGTGTTCTTTTGTTTTCCATCGTGTAGTTTAGCAGAGAGTAGCAAAAATGAAGATGAAACATAAAAAATATCGTCGTCACTAAACGATACGATAGTTTGGCGATATTTTCATCGTGGGACAAAAATTCGACACTTTTTTCATCCACTTATCAAAGGGTCATCTCTCCTCCGCCGCAAGCTTCAAGTATAACGTTCCGCAAGTCCTTAACCAACTCTTCATAATTCTGAAACTTCAAACGCGAGTAAACGCGGCCGAAGGCTGAGCTGCTTTTCATTCCTCTAAATTATGTTTCAAGTTTTGATAGACTACCAAATGCTGCACGTTGAAATACCATATTTCACTCGGCATCGTATATTTTGGCTCTGCTCGTTTCGCTACTGTATTCCATCCTCCCAGCGTCAAACTTTTTGTGGATTCTGAACAATAAACTGTTTCTGGCACTTCGAATATTCGAGGGATCACCCGGCGTTGAACTTTTTTTTCTGTTGCTCTCATTTCAATTTTGAGTTTTTGGAAAATGGAATGGAACATTTTTTTCATGTGAGCCATCCTTTTAATCGCAAGGGATTTTCCCTTCTCCTTCGTGTTTCTAGTGTAAACGACGTTCCAACTGGAGTTTGAAAGAAAAAAAAAAACGAAATTCATAATTTTTGAAAAGCTTCAGTTTTGCTGATCCATTTTTTCTTTTCCAGGGAAAAATGTATAATTCCTCAATGAAGAAGTAAGAAGCTCAGTCACATAAACTATGGGGAATGTTTCGGAAGTTCTAAGACAAAATGTCAATGGTCCAAATCCACCATCTGCTCGTACAAATTTGCACCGAATTCCACGGAATCGCGTGGTTCTCTCGTTCAGGCTCATTTCGTTCAATCGATAGTCACAGCGCGACTAGGTTCCAGCAACGTTCCGGGCTTCGCGAATGAGTTCGAGGACAATTTGTCTCTGCTCTCGCGAAGCTAGTTTCAGCCTCACACCAGAGTTCTTCCGACCACTGAAACGGTTGAGTTTTCACCGTACCGTCGTTCCTCCTCGGTTGGTGCTTTACTCGACGCTTCAACTGTGAATCCGTTCCGGTGTATTAAACGCGACCTAAAATTACGCGTTTATACCAAGGATAGGGCACGAGGGCAATCAAGTTGCTCAACGTCGAATCCGCAATTTATGAATCGACAGGAATGCTAAACTAAACATGAAATTAGTTCAGTCAAATGTTTTCGCATGTATTTTTCTTTCAAAAAGTACAAAGTCGATCAAAATTCGTGATTCTCAAGATATTTACATTCGTTGAACGCGTATCCTCATTGTATGTGTATCTGTTTTTTAAATAGACGACAAAATACGTAAAAAGTTGACTTCCGGAGCTTGGAACGAAAAAAAATTGTATTCTCAAGAATTTAACTTGAAATTTTCGCTGTCGTAGATAAAAGATGAGTCACGAAGTACGAATTGACATAAACCCTTCGTTCAACCTTTCTCCAGGGCAGTAAGCAATTTTTTTGTCAAGACAGACATTTGTGTAAGCTGTGAAATCTTTGCGGTTGGGTCTTGGCAAGAGTGCCGTTTTTTTCTCGTCTGGAATAAACAGGTTCGGGAATTATCCGAAAAGCTCTCGCTGTATACAATATCGGTATAAAACAAAGGTGTTGGGCGGAGAACAGAGAGAAAGCATTTCGTGAAGACATTAAAATTCTAACGGAGTAGAGCGTTTCTAACCCCTGACTCCACTCCCCGGCGATTCACCTCTAAGCCATAACGGCCCAGCATGGAGAATGCAGAAATTTAAAGCTTCACGCCATCACGAAGAATCTCTCGTCATGCAGCGTCGAGTTCAGGAGACGAAAGCTTTTTCACGGGGAATCAAGATCGACCAAGTTTTCGAATAAAGTCTCGTATACAGACGCTTAAAAAGTATACACCCGCGCGGTGCACGAACGAGAGTAAAGAAGAATGCGGATGGGATTTCACAGATTGGATTTCTTAGACAACAGGATTTTCGCGAATTTTATGGATAGAAAATCTAGGAATAAAACGTTTTTCTAGTTCCAAGCATTGCTGATTTTTTCATTATTTTATTTATTAACCTCCACCAATTTTCCAATGAACGTTTTACATTTTTCTGCTGTGGCGTACGTTCATATCAAATGCCCATATTCCCAAAAGTGAGATTCCTCGAGTACGTGATCCGAGAAGCTAAAATTCACGAAATTCTGTATATTTACGTTGGAACTTTGAAATTACGAGGTATTCACATCCAGGAAACTTTTGTGGCATGTAAAACAAACGCAGATATTAAAACTGTTCAAACTTTGAAAAACTGTGTGAAGAAAAAACTGACTATTCAGAGACATTTCTTTATCGTCTTCCAGGCGAAATAAAATGAGTTGCAGAAAATGACAGAAATTTGATTAAGAAATTGGATTGCAACGATAACTGCGTTCTGTCCACTCAAGTAAGTGTCACAAGCATTTGGTATCAGTGAAGAAAGAAAGAATGTCGGAAAGTTTGAAAACGTGCGAAGAAATAAAACAATGATACAATAGGAAACAGCAATTTAGGAATAATTTTTGAGGGAGCATTGTTCTCCCGAATATGTTGAGGTTTCTGAGGCTTTTGTCTGGGGCAGGATGAAGCCAGGAAGAAAGACAGAAGCGGCACTCTGGCAAGTCTGTCATAAAACTAATAGAAACTTTGGGTGACACTCGACGTACGTACAGCACTATTTCACTCTCGACATACTGGCGCCGGAAGTAGTGCAGATCCTTTCTACACTGGCGTCACACAAGGGGGAGAAGGTGACAACTTGCTTGGCGACATAATCCGAGGAAAACGCGTTTTCCTCATATACATGGATATGGAAATAAAGTCACATACGGAGAATATGAAAACACGATGAAAATAGAAGGTTCAAGAAGATGCTCGGAAGGGTGAGATGGAAACAGGCTCAACGTATAGCAAATTCTCTGGCTCCATGTGCCGAGTAATATTCATTCATATATAACACTTGTACATCGACATGTGATAAACTTTTGTACGTGAACCATAGTCACGCTATAAAAATATCCGTGAGAAACTTCTACCAGACGTGGTCACTCGCAGCCATCCAGTAGAGAAAGTCGAGTATGATCAGACGTGGAATATCAGCTTCGTCTTCGCATGATTATTCATCGTAGGACTCCCCACTTTAGGCATAAATTTGCAAAAATCAGTGATAAAAAATAATATTGTAAAATAAATAATGATACTGCTGTCCCTGAGTTTGTGTAATGACGTTCATTCATGATAAAACTTCACAATGGAGTAATTAATAACCCCAGGAGATTCCCAAGTTTGCTTTCTTTTCTTTCCTTTTAACGTCTTTTCGCAACTCCTCTTTTTCCTAATAAAATATTCATCAAGTGCGACTCCGCCGTATATCTTTTCCCTCGTTATCGAAGAGGCAAAAGAATGGTCTGAATCTTCATCATCGTGTAACTGAAACATATATACTGAAGCTGGAGCGGTTGGAGTTACGGAGAAATTGAATGGATCTCGAATTTTTATAAAAAAACAATGTTTTTTGGAGCTGATAATAATTTGGGAAGAATCCTAGAATGCGATGAACCGGAAAATTTTCGGTAAATTTTGCCTCGTTGTTGGAGCATACTTGATCTTGTAGATATGCGAAAGTAACCAGGATGGATGTTTCGTGGTATCGCGAATTGCATGTGAAAATTTCGAAGAATTCGTGAAATCCTTGGATGGTCGAACAACCCAGATATCAAAGTGAGTTGAGGGGAACGTCGAGGGAGGCAATTACGAGAAATCGATTTGTCACGATAGCCATCGAGGCCGAAGGAGGCCACGAGAAGCAATGATGAGAGAAGAAGAGAAGAGATATATATAATCGGGAGAATGAGTGAAAGAGACGAGTTCTCGTTAATATCGAGGGAAAGATAGGAGAGAGAAGAAGAGAGGAAAAAAGAGGGAGAGAGGAAGAAAAAATCGAGCAGTGACTCTGACGAGACGGTGGTATAGTAATAATGGCAAATTGGTTACCGACAATGCGGGATAGGAAAAAAAAGGGCGCGATAGATGAAAAACGAGGTCGCATCGCTATCCCTTCTCTGGGGGGTTCACGCTTGTGAAAAGCGCATCACAGAGCTTTTCTCTCGCATCGAGTAAAATTCAAACCTTCCGCAATATATTCCCTCATCGCCTTTCCTCAATTCTCACCCCTCACGCCTCCGCTATTTTTTCCTCTGAGAAATCGCAGTGAGTCTCCATTCTCTTTCATCAAATCAAACAGTTTCCGTTTCTATCTCATGGAAACTGTTTTTAATTTATCCTTGAACAATAGCAACACCCATTTGCTTCATTTTTTTTCTCCACGATGGACTAATGTTAAAAAAAAAATGTCTATTCTATTTTATTCGCTTATACGCATTTTTTTTCTCTCCAAGAGCGACAACGCTGACAAAGCCCTTTCGCAAATAGATTAAAATCGACCTCATCGTGTACGAGGTTCACACGGAAACGACAGTTGCCCAAAATACATCAGTCCTTCAAGGGTTTATTTAATTGATGGCACTTTCCAAAATTTCCAATAATCATTGAACACTCGCTGAGCTGTATAGAAATGTTCTTGCTGCATTGTCCGACCTCGTTAGATTCTCGTGGATAACCGGAAAAGAGACATTTCAAATTGGATCAGATTGTCAATAAAATACAACACGTACACATTTATTCATGTTTATATATATATTTGAATTCCTATTTGTTCGTGGACCTCGTGGCTGCAAGAGTCAAACAATCACCCCTTATCGCGTGGAGAAGCAAATACCGGGAGGCTAGATATCGCTCCTCAGTTTGCTAACACACAAGGCAAGGATAGCAGAGACGTTATACAGAGTTGAGCTTTCAGAAGATATATATAGTTACATTTGTCTAGGAAGAGAGTACTTCACTGCACAGTAAAAGCTAACCACCGTATCGAAGTTGTACTACTGCAACGGTTTCCAGGCCGGAACAGAGGTTCCGGAGATCGACAGTTTCACTGGCCAATACAATTTCGTTTTTCTTTTTGTTCTATTATGTCTTGGACCCTTAGCATCAAAGCCAAACCTTTTTGTCTCAGGTTTGCGAAACTTTGTGTAATTCTAACTTGACTAATGTTTTTTTTAATGGTAATTTTTATTAATTATCATATTTTCATAATTATTTGATTAAAATTGTGAGAAATTTCTGAAGCGAATAAAAAGAAAACGATTTTTTACTCCACTGCAACGGCGCACGAAACAATTTTATCGAATCCAATGAAAAAAAAAACTGTTTCTGCGACTGGGAGTGTTAGTAATTGACTACAAATTCTTGTTATCAGTATCAGGAAAAAATGAGGGAATTCTAGCGAAGGCAATCAATGGAGTTGCCAATAATGAGTGAATGTTGATCGGAGATTCTCTTTACTCGTTATTCGAACCCTCTCGTTAATGATCGACGACGTACGTGTCTACAATTATCCAGACTGATCATGGGCAGCTACTCTTCTTCTCGTGCCTCCGTTGCTTCATTATTATGCAACGAACTGTGATATGATCGATATCTGCAGCTGCTGCACCGAGGAGGACCTTTTTTTTATTTCTTTTGCATTTCTCTTCGTTTATTTGACGAGATGAACTTGGTGTGCTATTGTGGGAACAAAATACATGCTGAATAAATAGAAAAGCATATGCGGATTCTACCTGCTTATAATAATATCCCCAAGCTATCTTTTTGCTGAGTAGGTTTAGTATAATTAATATCAGTGTGTAAAGTTAGGAATTTTCTTCTTTTCCAATTTACGTAAAAACTAGGTTGTGCAAGCTATTTATGCAAGGCTTCTGGTTTCTCTGGCTTCAAAAGTCACTACACATATACACGGGAAGTAACAAGAAAATAAGACGAGGGATCGGGAAAGAAAGAGAGAGAGAGACAGAGAGAGGAAAACAGACGTAGAAACGTGGGAAAAAGATTGAGAGTAAAAATATAAAAGTGAGCACAGAAAACGAATAATGAAAATTAAAGGAAACCAGGGTCTTTATTTTGTACCTGTAGTTGTGGTGAGCTTAAGACACTGGAGCAGAGAAAAAAAAATCGAGAGAGAAAAGCGACGAGGGTGAAGGAAATAAAAAAAAGTTGTAATTTTTCACGTTTCCACGAACTGTATTCGAAATTTCGTGGCTGCTTTGCCTTGTGTAGAATTCAGAGACCTGGATATACCGTACAAAAGCAACGGGTAGGGATTACGATAAGAAGAAACGATAAGCCGCAGAGAAACCCTTCTACTTTTTTGTTCACTCGGAAAAGCAGCTCGGGCTATGCCAAGTGTATGTAATTTTCATTATAATCGTATCCACCGTATGCGCCAACAAAGCGACTGATTCGTCTTTTCTTATTTTTTCGCTCTGGCGATAAAATATATGCGTTGGTCCAATAACTCGTCAAACTTCGGTATTTTCATTCCAAACTTTACATCTGCAGGGCTCTCATATGCACCATTTTTTACTCGCAGTTTCGTGTTTTATTTTTGTTCCGATTTTCGGATAAAATACAAATCCGTAGGTAAAAAATAAAACGCTTGCTTCCACGCTCGCAGAGCATGACAATTTTTTCTCCCTAGCAGATCGAATAGTCCCTCGAACTTTGGCAATCTTTTTTATGATCCCTGAAGGAAAAACTATTATTTTTTTGTCACACGAACTCGAAACAAGTATAAAACGTGTAGAGATTGAGAAAAAAAAACGCAACTTTTATAGCGTCAGATAAAACTTGATTTTTGTCTCCCACCTCAGCAGCCGTTGTCAGAATAAACTGATTTATTAATTTGTCTGTAGCGAAAGGCTTGACAGCTCCCACGAACAACAAAACACAAGTTAACCACGAGCTACAGTAGGAATGGAAAAAGTTGCGCAACTTTTACTTTTTCTTCACCTTCCATTCCCATCCCTCGGTTTGCCGGAGCGATTCTCTCCCTCCTTTGTTCCTAATCTTTCCTAACGCTTATACCAAAGTCCGTTATGGGCTTCCAACCGGGAGTGATGAGACTCTCGGGTGAAATTGCCCGAAATGGGAATTAACGGAAACACCGGAATCGGACAGTCAGCGAAGAGGGACTTACCTTGATCCAATATATTTTATTTCTTCTCATTTTTTTTTGCCACTCAACTTTATCCCCGCAGCCGATAAAAATCTAGTTCTTTCAACTTTGCTACATTTTTGTGACCACACAATCTTTTCCCTCAATTACAACAATGTTGTGGATAAATTTAACAACGAATGCGATACCTGCGACAAAAGGATTTTTCGTGGATACGGAATAAACACCATAATGTGAAAAAACCTCAAAATTATGATAATCTTAATATTATTATTATTAGGCAGACGGAATGACGATACTTTGGCTTCGCGCAGCATATTTTTCTACTCCCCGAAAGATTTCGTAATAAAGTGCAAAATAAAGGCTCATCCTGTGGCTGTACATCGATAAAGCTCGCTTCAATGTGAAAACGTTTGGGTAACCTTCATGGAAACCTTTATATCCATGCTGCTCGTTTCCAAGATTTTACGATCGGTCGCCCTCCCTAAAAGCCTATACAAAGGGCAAATTTATACGTGTGTGTCGAGGAATTTTAACGATGCTTTTTGCGGTGCAGCAAAAAAGTAGTAAGTGCTGGGAAAACGGAACGATAGTGAGGATCATCTCCTTATCGGATTTCGCTATGCATCTGCATGTATTTATACACATATGCAGTTCTTAGGAGCTCGCTGGATCAATACCGTTTTTCATGGTGTTTTAGCAGCTGAATGCTGGGCCTGAATTCCGAGGAAGAATGAAAAATTCTGCACTACCCAACGATTTCCTACTTTTACCGTCCATTTTCTTACTTCGCTACGAGACTCAATCATGGCATTTTTTTTTACGATCGCGACTCGCACTGTAGGAAAAGGGTTTAAAAGTTTCCCTCCCGTACAATGTGTTTGAATTCCATTTAGTGCAACGTTGCAACGTTCACTATTACGAGATCGAAGCCCCCGTTTCAATATGAACGTTTTATATTTTCGTCGGACAAACTGCATGGGGGAAAGGTAAATGGGTAGTAACCTGGAATATTTCTCAGCTTGGTTTACCTTCTCAATGACTCGTCGTTATTCGCAATTTTTTTTAAACGATTGTGCTGCGAGCGGTTATTCACTTTTTGTAGGAATTGCGAGTTTTTGTTGGAAAATTCGATTCGCGAAATACGCCATGAACGTTGTGATTAGTTGACGTTCCGAGAGCATGATTCTTAATTAAGTTTTGGTACAGGAGAAATAATTCCCTGGTCAATCGTTCGTACAAAGATTTCGAAGAACATGCTACACATTTGGGGAATGATTCAGTCGTTTCCATGTCCCTAAATCAGTGTTGAATTGACGAGCTCGAAGACATTTTACGAGCCGAGTACCGATGGTACCTGCTCTTAAATTACCGCAGATAACGCTCAAAGTTTCCAGCACACCTTGCAGTTAAAATTTAACATCACGATCGTTATACAGTTCAGAGGTAAATTAATCCGTGCTGATAGTTCAAGAAACGCTACACCTCGGGTATAACATTCCGAAGTTAAATTCCAGATCATAATATCGCAAGATTTGAGGTGGTAACACAAGCTGACCTTACGATCTGAGCTACAGATAAAAGTTTTATTCGAAAGTCAATCCAATTCGTGTAAGAAAACGTTATAGTGCTTTTTCTTTCATCGTGGAACAAAAAACGAAGTCAATTGAAATGAGGTCGAGGTTATTGATCGAAAGATACGGTCGATCCAATAGCATGGACAATTACATTATTAATAACCATCTTGCACTATGATTCGATGGTGCGGGCGAATTGAGTCGAAAAACATTGACGTCTCTACGAATATGTTGCGACATCCGAGGCGACAGAACTCGATTTTATTCAGCGACTCGAGCTTTCAATTCGAATTGTATAAGAAAAGAAAGAAAATAGAAAGGAAAGGAGGAAAGGTGTAGAATTTTTCGAAGAGTCACGACCAGGGGAACGGAAGGGAGACGCTGTCTGACCTTGCTCACCAAGATCGAAGATAATAAGGCTCGGAGGATTTCCTCGGGAACCCAAACACCCCCATTAGGATAACCAGACGTCGACTGTGTTAAGTTGGAAGGCTTTTTTTTCTCTTCTTTTCATTCCGATGCTCTCATGTTTGCTCTACCGATTTGTTGCTCGAAGAATAACTGACACGCGTCAATATGAGGGAGATGAAATCCGATTGAACGCACGTCGTGAGCTCTCTTGCCAATTTTTTCTTTTTCCAGATCGATAACCTCTCTACTACGAAAATGACTTGGTCACTCTCATTCGCAGTGGATAAGAGAAAGAGAAAAAATATATATGTGGCGTTATTGAGTGGTTACCAGCAGCCGCTTAGCTGTGTTATTTCGCCGACGGTATCGTGTAAAAATACCACTAAAAATGTTGGTAGTATTCGTAGTGGTTGCCACGACAATATCCCGCCTAGCGAAAATGTTATTGGGGCCGAGAGCGTCTACTTGAAAACTTGCTAGAATATCTCTCCTCGAAAAATATACACAGTGAATTTTAAATGTATATCGTACCAGACTCCACCCTCGTAGATTTTTTCTCTTGACTTTCTCGCCCACTCTCGACCAACTTTCTCACTACAAGAGCACCTGGACTCTCCCTAATTTATTTCGTCTCTGTCTCTGCTCATGTTACGGTTCAACGAACCTCGATAGCGAGGACTCGAAAGCTCCGGACGTTTCGGTGGACACTGAAAGTTCAAGGACTAGATTAAATCTTCGTCCACTTGGCGAAACGTCTGCAAGTCTTCAAGAGCCTTTTCGACCATTCTAATTTATCGTGAATTATCAACTTCCCCGGATAATTAATTACTTTTCATTGAATTCCATTAATTAATGTAAATTAGCATTTCACGGATTATTTTTCTCTCCGAACGTCGAACGACTCATTTTTCAAAAATATTTACAATGAAAAATCGTTTTTCTCACTCGTTAAATTTCAACGTTTTCGATTCAACCCTCTTTTTGAATTTAATCGAGCTACACCGCCTGAGTCTCGAGTTTTTTTCCAGGATCTCGACGTAGGAATATATACACTTTCAGAATTGTATGTGAACATTTTTCCAACGAGTCTGAGCCTCTGCTCGCTTTACTAAATAAGGACATGAACGAGAAAGTGAGCTCGGTAAATGTGAAGCGCTATCTAGCGCACCCAACGCGAGCATTCAGAGTGTTGGTACGGCACAAAGAGCGTGCCTATTTCCCCCTCGTTTCTCGTAATCCCATTAAACGTGCTTTCGGTGTAAGGGTTGAGGACTAAGTGCCGGTTTATAGACATCTACCACCATGGAATACACTTCGTAACACCAATACCAATCCTCCATTGGTGCTTCTCTTTTGCCAGCTTACCAGAGGCGGACAAATATATCTACTGCTGAAACGAGTAAGAACGATGGTTTAACTGAAAATTGCGAGAGCCCAGAAATTTGTGTGCGGTCGAAATTCAGAGGGCAACAGAGACTTTTAGGAAAATATCATCGGCGATAGGAATTTTTTATATCGATGCAAATTTCTGTTCAAAATTTACAAGAAATTGTATCGATACTTTTTTTTTTCAGATAAACGACAAGTGTAATTTGATTTTTAATGCCAAGTGACAAGTTTACTTGATGGGGAAAAAATACTTGGAGTCAAATGACGAATAATTAACTTGAAGGATAAAGCGAACAAACATGCAGCAACGTATAATCTTGTGGAAATATATGGCAGTAAAGCGCAATGTTTTTCCTCGTTGCACTCAGTTTTAAAACAACGTGTTGTTAAACCACCCTCTGAATAAACGACTGAACCACTCTGATACAAGAGTAAAGCGCACCGAGTGGAAAAGTATCAGGTTTTATGTATTTTTTTTTATACCTGGCTAGATAGTAGGATCAATGTGACAAGGGATGTTTTTTTTTATTTTACCACGCACGCATTTTGACCGCGAAGAAATGTAGAGAGTAAAATGGAGTTACTGATTGCACAGTATTTGTTGTGAAAGAGAATTTTTTATCATAACGACTTGAGATTGGTTTATTTTGTTGAACTGCGATGAAAATTCACTGGGAATCGTGCGACAGGGAAAAATATTCGATCAATTAAGAGGAAACGAGGCTGACCGCCAAAGGGAATGTTTTTCACTCGCGATCTCGGGCTCAGGGTTTGCTAGTTAAAATATGTAATTAATTGTAAAAGCCTTCAAGTTGACCGTAATTTATTAGTGTGCGTAAAAATAATGGATGCCATGAATCCTTGTTTATAGGACGTCCAGGATTTTATTTACACGAAACGAGCTGTGAATCTCTACATTTGAACATTTTAATAACAAAAAAAAAATGCACTGATTCTTTATTAACCGGTTAAGTGTCACGCGAACTAGTCCAATTCATTGCGCACATTTTTCACGTGATGAGAATGTTGAAGACTGAAAAAAATTTACTAACGCTCGAACAAAGTCTTCACACTTGATTGGGTTGGCCTATTTTTGTTGCTTGAATGATTTTAATACCTTGTGAACCTTACACGCGGATAACGCAAACGACGTGATCATTCATTCTTACAACAGCCACAACGATGAAGACGAAGAGGTGTATCGTTGACAATTTACCGGTGAGTGCATTTTTTTTTCTTGACGATATGAACGACTTGTCGATCGAAAGAAAAATGCAATTTTGAATGCCCTTGAAAAAATGTCATTTTCATTGTGCACGTAATAATTTCGAGAGTGAAACAAAACGGAGTGATCATCTGAGTCATGGGCATGAAATATGAACCTTCTTTGTTTTCGAGTGTAGCTTCGGCGTATTTTAAACTTGCTGAGATTTTTCCATCACGATAAAATTTGGATTAGCGTTCGTTATAACGAACGTGGAAACTGTCAAACGCAGGAAGCGAGCCGATTGAATTTTCCACCAAGTTCTTTGCTTCGCGAACCAGCCAATCACGTTCATGAAGAATGAGAGAGAATTTTTATAAAAATAAATCCTCGAGACACGAACGAAGACGAAATAGGGAATAAATCGATTACACGAGCCAGAACGACGATTTCTACTGGTCCACAGCAGCTTCACTAGCTCCAGAAAAGATTAATCTCCTTCTAACGTGGGATATATATACACTTATATCGAAGCCTTCACTGACGGTAGTTGACATCATAAATCTTCGATAGGAAGCGAGACTATCATCCGGAGTCTGCCACCTTCCGAGTCACAGCTCTTTCCAAAAGCTTTATTTTGCACTCTCATTTTTTTCCTACTCCCCAGACTTTTTTTCTCTCATTTCCACAGTAAGTTAAGCCTGGAGTACTCTTATTTTATGATCCTCCTCTCAACGTAAAAGATCGCAATAAACAACGTTCGAATGGGACCTGAATGATAAGTGGACACGTGCCTCTGCGTCACTAGATAAAAAAAAATCTATCAGACAGTAAGCATCGTTAGAAAAAAGCTACAATTATCAATTTCGAGGAATCACGTAGTCGAGAAATATTCCATATCGTCGACTATGATGTCAAAAAATATACGAAACAACACGAACAAGTTTTAAAAGCGTATGTAAGACTCCACGTTGATACGAATTTCATGAAAAAGTCTAGGGTGTTGTTCAGTAGAAAACTAAAAGAAAATGCACAAAGAAATATAGCAATAAAGGTGAATGAGAGAGTGTAACGGTATAAGCGCGAGCACAAGCTAAAGCGAGTGCTTCTTTGATCTTTCGTTTTTCTCTCTCCATACCATATTTTTGCTGTGGTTTTGCTTTGAGAAGGGTTTTAGGGGTTTATACCTCTACACGTCTGTTATATCGAACCACCACGAGAAACGAGACTATTGTCCTGAAAAACCACTCCTTCGCCTCCGGCCTCATACCCCCTCCCAAATTACTGTCCACATAACGATAACGGTAGCATCCGATAAACGTGACTCTACTCTCAAATTCAAACTGACGTTTCCTCCTCTATCTCGTATTCGAATCGTACGAAATTTGTATATATCAGGATCCTTTTATGCCGGAAAAGTCATAAATTGAAAGGAAAGTGTTTTTTTGTCGATATTCTGGAATCGATCATCCGATCCATCGCCGTTTATCGGAATCAATTTCACAATTACAGTTTAAAAAACAGACCAATGAGGAATCGGACTAATGATAAGTAATAATCACGAGACGAAATAGCAAAACGTGTAATTACCATAAAAATGCAAAATTTGATAATTAAAGCAAGGTAGAAAGTTGGGATTAGCTGATTTATTATTACAAAACAGTAATGTATGGTGCTCGGTAAATCCGACAACAAGATTATCGCAAAATTTATGATTACGGAATGGTACCTGGGAATTCCGATAACAGTATTTCTCTGGAGTTCAAAAATAATAAATTGTTGAATCGGGAAGCCGCCATTGCGTTTATTGATTGAAAGTTTCATTTCAAAACCCAACAAATTTCTCGTAGAACATTTTTTGTAATGGTTGATATACGAAGAAAAATATGGGACAGTGTGCATGGAATGTATCGAGTGTGTAATACACGAGATATGTATATACATGACGTTTCTTACAACGCTCGAGATGAGGGTAGAAAGAAAGGGTGGCCATAATCTGGTCACCGTAACTTGTGGAGAAGGAGGAGAGAGAGGGAGAGACAACTTTGGTGAATTCGAGAGCAAAGTCACCCCCTCGAGAGCCAAGAGGAAGGCGAGAGAGAGAGAGAAAGAAGAGGAAAAATGTGACGCGTGTTAAAGCTCGCAGCGTATAAAGTTGGGGAGAAAAGATAAAGAAAGAGCTTCTCAAAGTGCTTTGAACAACCGCCAATATAGTGCGAGTAACAAAAGAGGCGAAAGGAAGACAGTAACGACAGTGACGAGTCAACGACTCGTGGACCTCTCGCATCGATTGCAAATATTTAAAGCAGCCGAGGTCAGAGGAAAGACAAGCTGGGTACACGAAGGTGAAGCTTATCGAGAAGGGAAAGAGTCAATAATCTTTTAAAAACGAACACACTTTGTTTTAACGTGTTTTCCTTGTTCCGATTTTTTATGGTGCAGACTCAATCGAATTCGTATCAGATGAATGAATAAAATTCCTTCCAATCAATTGATAATCTGGAGGCTCAAGACTCTCAGCAGATAATTGTAAAATCAACAAGACGAATCGCCTGTTGTCTTTTTTTTCGAAAACGAAAAATCTGCTGCAATATGCAGATGATTTTGATATTTCGTACAATCACGAAAACTATACCTCGTGGTGCACGATAAACTTCGAGTTTGCATTTCAAGAGATAAAGTGAACGACAAGTCAAGTATTGTGCTCTGCATAGAACTCGTCGACTGCGTCTACTTGAATCCCGAAAGCCGAATTCATGTTCGATCATTTAAATCCTCAATGGGATGCAGAGGGAAAAATATTGAGTAAAAATAGAATAAATAACGAGTTGACATCGAAACGGATTCTCTTCAATAGGGAGTAATGGCTCTTTTTAGTCTGGGTTTTGGAACGATCTGACCTCGAGTCGTAAATAGGATACGAGTGAATATATATGGAGATTCGCGTATTTATACACGTATGCATAAAATCAAATAACGTGTCCCGGAACCAACGGAATATCCGAAGAGGAGTAAAAGGGTGAAGAGAAGAGGAGGTAGAAACGTGGATAAGTTTGGCGGCACGGTTTATCCAATTAGGCAACCGGTAAAAGGGGCCTGGAGGAAATTTAGTGGTTCATTAGACTTGGAGGAACAGTTGAAAATTGTAAATCTAGACAAATGATAGCGTCTCCTCTTAATCTATATGTATATACATATATACTGTTTGGACCACGTTAACGTAACGTGCCTTGGTATTAGGTCATTAAGGAGAAGAGATTCAGTATAAAATCGCGTGATTAGGTCCGCCCGCCAATCTCTATTTTCTTAAACCTCTTCACCTCGGCTTTAAATTTCTTTCTACACGAAGTACGTCTTTGCTCTCGAGCTTCCACAATCCTTCACCTCGGATATTCGGTGAACGAAGCATCAACCGTTTATTATCGTTTATCATGCGATTTACGTGTTAGTTCGTAACGAAACATGAAAAAAAAGAAATGTTTTTATCGTGAGGTTGCGATAATATGAAAATAATGACGATGACGATCGAATGATTCGCTAATTGCGTCGTGCTAATCACGAAGAAAAATGTTAGCAGTATTATAAAATCGAGTACATAAAACTGAAGCTGCTGCAGTTCACAGAAGCAAGAATGTAAAGTTTTCCTCTGGTGCTGTGGTTAGCTCGAGGAGGATCGTTCAAAGTTTTCTCTTTGATGATGTCTGGACTCTGAGGATATGCCTGCGCATACCAACGGCAATCCATCATGGTAAATGTGACAGAGAAATCCACCGTCGCATAGTTCTCTACATCGAAGTTCGTCACACTGCAGGATTAGAGGGATGATTCTTGCAAGCAACATTTTCAGACTTAGCAACGCGTCGTTCGTGAGTTTAACACGTCGTGATACGAGGATGGAAATTAAGGAAAAGCGGGCGGGAATGAGTGGGAGAAATAATTGAAGTTTGAGGAGGAACGAAAAATGGGATTTGCTGAAAATGATCGAAACATCAACCGGTCAGTGTCCAATGAATCGTCGTTTCAATAATTCCCTTCCATTCCATAAAGAACGCATCGAGGCTGTTTTCTACAAAGTTCACAGTAGAAAAAACGTTTATAACGAACGTTAAGAGTTGCAAAATAGGTATGAAAATCTTTTGGTCTAATTTGCTACAAATTACCAACAGTTCGAAGAGTTTATTTACTGTTTTATAAAAGTAAATACAGAGTACATGACGGAATGAGAAAAGTTGGAAATGCAGGAAAGCATTTCCCAGGCAATCAGGTCTAATCCGGTAGAAAATCAATCATCTTTATGGTTGGAAAGTAAAAGAAGAAGCAAAAGAAGAAGAGACACAAGTGGAAGGAGAGATGTAAAAAGACTGCTGCAAGTTGTCTCTTGAGAGACAACTTGCTCCACCGTCCGATACCAGAAAGTATACGAGGTGGGTTGCACGTCGTCTCTGGCGGCTGAATTCACCCTTCTCATTTGCCAGACTGTTGCATTGCTCCAGAGAGACCGTCGCAGAAAGCGAGAGGAAGAGAGTGTGTGAGAAATGCCATGAATCGATTGCTAACGAACGAAAGGGCAAAAAGAGTGGCGAGGTATGCGTGTTGAGTTGCGCGTGTTGCATTCCATTGTTTGCTACCGTTCCGTTTATTCATTTATGCACATTGACTTGCAACTTGAAAAGGGTTACACCCACATAATTTGCCCCATTAATTATGTAGGTTGCGATAATAATTTAACAAACAAGACGCCGCATAAATCGTTATTGAGATAATTTTTGTACTAACAAGCAAAAAGATTCAATCGGTCTACGTTGACGTGCAGAATCACGTGGGTTGAAGATATTTGCTAGCTAGCGATGAATGTATGCACCAATGCAATTGTCGAACTAATTAACACGAGGGCAAAACCAATATTTAGCTGCGGACAAACTGAAGTGGATTGCAGTGGTTCCGTGTATTATAGTTAGTGACTCAGGTTTGTATAAATGCAAATTAACAAGCAAACTGGTAGTAAGACGTAAACCTAATAATTGGAATGTTCGTAGAATAATCTGGATTAAGTTGTTTTATTATAGTTTGAAGAGTGTGGACGAAAATGTAAATACGGTAGTAAGTAACAAGTGGAGCTAACTCGCCAGGGGTCTGAAGCGTCAAATGGTATACGGGCTTTTCTCTCCGCGTACTTGATGTACGTATCCATCAAGCTCGTGATTATAGCGAACCAGGCTAAAGCTTCGATCCGCATGACTATGCCAACCCCAACTGGTACGTATAGCAACCCCTTCTCTCTGAGCTACGAGCCCTTGGCTATACATGCCTCGAACAATGAAACAGACGAGGCCTCCAACGAGCTACCGCGTGAACCCTTCTCCGCAGTAGACACGCGCTAAGCCGCACGCAAACATTCGAGCAGCCTCTTTTACGAGCGAATAGCGCACAGTGTCGAAGCGAGTGCGTTTTCAGGGAATGATACGTGTGTGTAAGTACGAGGGCAGCAAGAAATTATGTAGGTTTATGTACGTGCAAAAGACGAAGGAGACTCTCTCGTCCGTGCGAGCGAACCTTATTGGACACGCACAAACATCGACCCCTGGTGGAGCAACGAGTGGCACGAGAGCTTTTCCACTTTCACCCGCTCCCCTCCAACATTTCAACTTCCCCCTGGTCGTCCCCCTTTTCGACCCAACGTGAGCTACTACTGGGTGTGTCAACAAGTGTCTTGGCACCAGTTCTCACGTTCCACTTTCACTTCATTTTTCCTCTTTTCCGTCCCTCTCATTTTTTTCCTCTTCTATTCATTGTTTCTTCAACGCGTTTTATCATCTCATGAGCTGACACGCGGACAAACTCGTCCCTAGAAATTCGATTAATTTTGAATTATTATCGCCTCAAGAATCGCCATAGGAAACGACATGACGTGACTATTTAATTCTACGAGTTTGCTCTACATTTTCTAGATCACGTGCCAGGATAAAGTTGTCCAGACGTTGGAAAATATTTATTCCTATGATCCGTCGGCTTGATTTCTATCAGCTGAGGTTTTCCTCCCATCGTTTCGTCGACACGGAGCTTTGCACGTGAATCGAGGGTGATTCCGACACAATCGACATTCAATGGAGTCAACACGAAGCACAGGAAAAACGATCACTAATATCCCATTCACCAATTGCAAAGCTTCGTTTCCCATCATTTCCATCGTCCAACGAATGTCCCTAGCAAAGAGCACATCAAGCAAAAAGACACGATTGATTCGATTGTAATTGCCCTAGATCGCTTCCTGTTCACGATGAGAACACAGGGCTAGGTTCTTCCTGCCCTAGAATCACCAATCAAGAAGCACAACTCACTCGGAATACAATGATAGAAGTGAATTTGCTTCTCGCTCGAGAACCGTCCCCCGTTTTATTTCCAATCGCGCCTCCTCTCATCCACTATTCATCTGTACATTCCTATATATGACCAGCGCATTGTGAAGCAACGACGCGGTATTAGTTGTAGGTTAGAATGCCCTCCCGTTAAATTTCCTGCTTGGACTCGGTATGAATGAAACAACGATCGAGCTCAGGCGAACCATGCTGCAACTCTCCAATCGAGTGTGCCAATGTCCTTTGTTTCGAGTGTCATTCAAAGAGTAATTTCAAGTATTCACTGCCAATGCAGTCCCAGCTACGAGTATCATTTCAATGTTGAACATGCGGATCCACGAAGTCGCTGTAAGTTTAATAAAACTGCTAAAATTTCAAATTCTGCAAAACTATCAATTTATTTCGAACCTCGTGAATTTTTAATTCCAAACCAATCATTTTTTAATTTTATTTTGTGCAAAAAAGCTGTTTGCTTTTCCAAGTTGTTTTGTCAACAATTATTCTAAAGAATCTCAAGTAATTGAGGACAAAAATGATTCCCAAGTGAAATCGATTTTTTTTTTCAATTGCATCGTTTGGATTATGATCCTCTGGACAATTTTCGGCAACAATTGTACGTTCTATTGACTGCGAAATCGAGTTGAGAGAGAGCTGATTGTAGTTATGATCGAACGAAATTAGGCTCTCGTAGAATTTGTAACGAAAGAGGGAAAGCCTGAGCGATCGAGGAAAACAATACGTGAGTACAAATATAGGAAGAGGAGAGTACACACAGTTTTCCTTCGATCAGGTTGAAACTCAATTTTGCTTGATGTGGATAATTGAGGGCAGAATGAAAACTGTTCGGGTCGTATGGGTTTTACGGTATTCCGTGGAGGGAGTTGTTGGCGATGGAAATTTGTAAAATGTACAATCTCTTACCTCGTATTACGACGGCTTTGTACGTCATAGACGTTTTTATCGTAACGACGATGTTTCCAATAACGAGAAAAGGAAAAATATATTTATTTATATGTGGATATATATTTATATCAGGTACCACCGGTGACACTGAATGGAAATTTAATAGCTGCGAAGCCTCAACAATGAGAATGCTCGTAACGCAATTTTTTCAAATTTTCATCATATATATTTTTTTTTTTTTCCACGTCAAGCTCACTCGCGCACTTATCCTTCGTGTGGATGCATGCGTAGGCCGAATAGCACTTTTCGTTGTCGTTTAATTTGCCCCTTCGTTCGTCGTTAATTATAAACACCTTGATTGAATCGATTAGATGTTTGTGATAATTCGTCGATCACACTCAAACATTTGCGAAGACAACAACTTGATATTTATACATGTATGTACGTATATTTATATTTTGTGTGTTGTAGTAAATTGAATTGTATTGAAACTTGAACGATTACTAGTAATTGACAGTATTAGATTGGTCGTTGAGTGTGGATCGTTTAAATGAATCCTATGACCCCGATTTATATTTTTATATACACGTATATATATTTCTGTACATATGTATACATGTATATATGCATTTATGCGTATTTATATGTATACATATGTATCAATATATATACAAACACATGAATATGCAATTATTTTTATTTCTCGTCACTATTCATCGATATTCCATTTATATTGCATTTTATATTTCTTTATTAGTCCACAACGAGTATCACGAACAAAGAATTACTTCGCTTTGTCACTTATTTATTGATGTATCGATTTATTTCTTTCCAAGTATCATTTTTTATTGGTACGACATTACTCGATGTTGAATTATGAATAAGTTTGAATCTTGAACTTGTTTTCTTTATAATTTGTCCACGGGTGTGGTTGATTTTTGCTAATTAATGCGAGACAACGTTGAGATCTTGAAAATTGGTTAAAATCGAGTGTTGAATTGGAGGAGAGAAAAATGTTGATGTGAAAGTTCGTAGTTTCGAGTAGCCACCGTTTTCACGTCCATAAGATTTAATGCCTATTGGCGAAGGGACAAAAAAATTCGTACATGCATCAAGTGGGGTTTTTATATTTCATTGTTTCTCATATTTTATTCGGTTTTTTATTCACTGCTTTTCGAATAAATAGTGACTTGATTTTTCTGAGCGATCGTTCTTCGAAATTTGATGCTCTGCTCTCACGTTTCACGCTAACGTGTCTGTGTACGATTTGAGTAGCTCAGGTGCATCACTTCGAATCGTTTTTTTTTTCACCTCCCAATGCCCTGCTTTTTCTCTTTTTTTCAGGCCAGTCTTCTCCTTCGTGCGAGGTGACTTACAGTACCCTTAAACTTTAATCTTTCTCATTCCTTTCTTCTTTTCCTTCGTACTTGAGTCTCTTGCAACTCGTTCGTCCCTTTCGCCCCCGCACACGCTGCTTTGTTGTCTTCGCTCCTTTCTCTTTTTATTCCTCGGCTCTCTTTTCACTCTTGAAATTTAGGTCGTTGGTCTGCTCGGGTAGAACGTGGAAACACTGTAACACGAGACGAGAGGGCACACATATCCCTCTTCTTCCTCAAACCCCCCCCTTTCAGCATCATCACCAACACTTCTCTATAGACTTCACTGAGACGGCTTCCCTCTTTTCCATCTCTTTCTCTTTCCTTCTCTCTCTCTCTCTCTCTCGATCTCTCGCTCCGTCTTCCTTGACTTCTTGAAGCACTTCAGGGAGCGGGTGAATCACCCAACGTCGCCGTTGTGGCGCTAAGGGAGGTTCGGGGTTAAGGGCCGAAACTTCAGGATCCTGAGCGATCTATGTTCTTTCTCTCTCGCCGTGTCTTCTCTTTCCCACGGTAAACGCCTTTCGTCAAACCACTTTCCAAGAATTGTTACCCCTAAACCTCAAAACCTCTCTGCCCTCCAGTATTTTGCCCACAATTCTGATTTAAACTTGTGCGAGAGTCTCATTTACCTCATCGTTCAAAAAACTCTATAAGAATAAAAGAAACTGTCGTTCAAATGTTTACGAATGAATTATTAATCCACATCGCAAATTTATAACTTTTCAGTTTATTTATAACGTTAATGTCTATCGTCTCGCTTGGTTCGATGGCAAGAGCGCCAGTCTCGAAAGCAAACTATCGGGAGGTCCTGATCTCGATTGGATGTACCGTCACTTCTCTCGTGAACAATATTCCGTCGTAACGGAAGCCAGACATTTTTTGCATCATATGGGAAAAGAAATGTCTGCGGTAACAGTCAAATATTTATTGACAGTGATCGAGAAGGCGAAGCTTCTGCACTATGTTCCGAACTGAGCAACCGACTGATTTTCTACAGCGAGAAAAAAAATAGTTATTATCGAAGCTGTCACCGAAAGCTGTTGCCCACCCGCCACAGCAAAAGGCGCCGTTTCCTCATGAAATATTTTCTCATGCGTGTAGCCCCCGAACCATTGAAAAAAGAGAAGAATGAGTGAAGAATCTTTTGTGGGGTCTCGAATCCAAAAAAAAGCCGAATATGACGAAGGTCAGCTGGGAGCTGATTGCCTTGCCAATTCTCGTATACACCCATAGAAATGGAGCTTGGAAGCACCACGCAACTCGCTCTAGCGATCGCGAGGCTTGCATGAAGCAACCACTCTCTCCTTTATGTATCTTGATGGTCTCGTGTTCCTGCGACTGTTGTTTGGCCTCGTTGTAGAGCGAAATGGAGAAAGAACGAGAGGTGGATTATCACTTGGTTCACGGATTTCCCAGGCAAAACGTTTAGTTTCGAGATTTTCAACGAGTTTCCTCAGAAAGAATAAAACTCACGAGAATGTTCATTGTACACCACAGTTATTCGATACAAGGTTTCCGCGTCGTTAATCATCGCGAACCTAATTCGGTGGAGCCGAAATATTCGAGAAAATCTTGCACCACGAGATGGCGGCCTAATTTACGTTACTTTTTGTTTTTCATGCCTTTGTCCTGATCAGATTTTTTTTTCGTCATTATCCATCCACATGAAGTTTCCTCTCGAGCTAAAATAGCGGAAAAAAAGTTTTCGCGAGATTCTTTGTTTCCAACAAAATTTCTATCAAATTTGGGGAGTCGAATATTTTTCTTTTATTTTCACAAAAATGGGAAATTGATTGTGATCAAAATTCGCACTTTTCGGGATCATGACTATCCATCGAGGTGATCTGTGAATGAAAATTTGGGGTTACGCGACTGCCATGTTTATTGGAACGAGACTGGTTCACGTAAACGGGGTGTTCAAAATTTCATTAATATTTAATGAGACGATTGTTTGATAAAATGTCAGTGGAATTTTGGAGTTTATGGTGGCTCATACCGGAGAAGAGGAATATTACACGAACGAGCATTCAGATAACGTTGTGGAGAACCGCCAGTACCGAAGCTCACCTACAGTTGTGCAAAAGCCGAGGAAATAGAGAAACTGACACAGGGAGCGAAGGAGATAGGTCATAGGGATGAGATAGCATCCCGGAGCTTTGGAATACAGAACGAGATAGCGTGAACGAGAAGGGCGGGGAGAAGAGAGGCGTGTGCACGCTGGACGGTTTAATTTAATTAAGGGATGAACGGCGGCCGCAAGGGTTTTCTCTAGTTATACGGTGAAGGGAGGGTGCGAGAAAGACAAAAAGAGAGAACAAGAGAGAAAGAGAGAAAAAACGGTACTAAGCGTGGCCAGAAGGTTCACATGACTGCCAGTGAATAAAGGAAAATTAACGAATTATCTTTCCGCAGTGGGCGTAAAAAAAAAAACCAGTGAATTATTTATAACGAACAATTTTGTCTCGACTGAAATGGTTGAGATAACAGACAAATTAAGGGGATTGTCGAGATTCAATTGCAAAAGAATATTTAAGCCTCGATTTCTTTGCCTTCGATATTTTTCAAAATATTTTTCATTGCCTCTGTTAATTTTAGAAAAAAAAAAACTGAAAAGATTGAACGCATCGTTTTCATAACTATTTCGTTAGTATTGTCCAGATGCAGATTCAGGAATATGTGAACAATGTTTCAATAGTTAGACTGCGGAGGCTAACGAGAAGAGTAGCCAATGGAGACTGCATGCATGGGTCGGAGGAAACCACCGACAAGGGTAGAAACAGCAACCAAAGCGTGAGAATGTCGTGAATCGTTTCGAGCATACGCTGGACCGGTACATTTTCAGCCTCTCTCTCTTCCCATTCCGTACGTTCAGCAATTCTTGCGATACGAATGTCCGTAACCGCGTGTGGACTACCCGTTCTGCTCTATAATTCCTTATTTTGTAAATCCGAGTGTACACGCTCGGTCTATTGATTTCCACTAGATCGACGATCCCGATTGATTGAATGTATTTCAGGAAAGAAAAAACTGTCGTGGAGATTCTTGCTCGATTTTGCACTCCTTGAAGAAATCAATTCATCCGCGAGTTTTAAAACGCGCTTCCTGCTGATCTTTGAAGAAAATTTTCCTATTTCTTGGGTCAGGAAAAAAATGTATTTGAACCTCGTGTCATTTTTATTTAATCCGGAAAAAAACTGCCGAGATCTGGTGGAAACAACATCAAACGCGTTTACTTTGACTCACTTTTTTCTCTTACACATATGCGTATTTTTTTCCAGCATCTCACATGCAAAAAAGGAGGCTGGTTCAGAGAATATATTCGCATAGGATGAAACGCTTGTACCACGTTAACTGATGCATATTTGTACTACTCTAGAGTGTACTTCCGGTACCTCTGGCAAACGCCTTTGAGGCACGTTCGACTCTCGAAACCTGACCTCTCTCTCTCTCTCTCCCTCTTTCTCTCTCTCTCTTTCTCTCTCAATTCCTCGCTTTCTGGCTGTCTGTCTTTTTCTCACCCTTTTTTATTTTACCTTACTATTTCATACCCCGGCCTTGGTTCCTCCGATCTCCCCCTGACATTTGTCCAATTTCAAACGACATTCTCGAGAAATAAACCTGACGAGGAAAGCGGAAATATAACGATACCGACGGGGAGAAGGGTAGTGGAAGAGTAGAGCAAGAGAGAAACGAATATTTCACCCCTTGAAAATTTCCTTCAGTCTGCCACGCTCGAGCCTCCTTCAGCCTCGCTTCGAATATCGAGCGTTTTGACGTTTTCACCGTGCGACCCTACACGACCGATATTGCTCGCGAGTAACATGCTCTATACCCAGTTCATGTGTGTTTACGTTTTATTTCTTCATTTCATGAAAAACTGTTCAATTGGCTGAACTACGGAACGAATTGTGATGGATTGAACACACTTGATTCGTCTCATAAGACCGGACTAAATTTTCCATTTCCGGTTAGTGAAAATGCAATCAAATTGTGGAAATGATGAAGTCGATGATTTTTTCATTCTTATGACACTTTTTACATCGAATGAATAAACTTCCGTCAGACTACGTGAGTCCAGCTTAATGAGGCGTGCGAATAATGCTGCTACAATGACAAACACACGCACCAACTCGATTTTTTGCGGTTACATCAATGTTTTCATTGTATATCGAGGCACTCTCGACTGCTGGTCAAATATTTGATTCGACCATGCTACTACATACGTCTCGACGAGGAACTAGCAGTTGCAAATGAAAATACTCTCCTAACAAGACAGGAGTTGGTCCGTGTCGCGACCAAGCTCCGCCGCTCCCTCAAGAATCGAAATGCTCGGCGCACCTCTGTACAAACAAACAACCCCTCCAGATACTTCAAAGCGATATGCTTCCGTTTAATTTCTCACGTTAAAAACGTGATCGATAGGCGATTTATAAAAAAAATGCTTCCTTTTTGAATAAATGATTTTGTTCCCATGAAAACACGAAAAATTTGTCTGGCACTGGACGAATGTTGGATTTCTTTTTTTTAATTCGAATGACAATTGATTTTTTGTCTTCGTGCCTTAATTTTGTCTTTGTCTTAATTTGAAGTTCACGAAAATTCTTCAACTAGAAACATCGAGTAAATGAAAAAGTCAAATTTACTCATAATGTCGATCGAAATATCTCTTCCCCTTTAGAACCACCCCTAACGCCAAATTTAGGGATGAAATGGACTCGAACTTGGAAAACACTTTTCCGCTACACAGAGACGGAGAAAAGTGAGAGCAAATAAGAAGCGGAGCGAGAGACGGAGAGATTGTTTTTTTCACACAAAACTGAATATATACCGATCGGTCGTTAATATTCTCGGGTTTATTTCTCTTTTTTATCCCGATGACGCAGCATGCGGTCGTAATTTTCGAAGCACGTATAATATCATTAACACGACGGGCACTCGCGCACCGACGATAAAACGACGAGTAGAAGGATGTTAGGGCGGCGAACTGGCGCACCGACATTTCGCGATGAACCCTCGAGACTTTTTTCGTCGCCGTTCTCTTTATATTACTTGTCCTTTCACCCTCTCATCGATGTTTAGAATTTTTTTCCGCGTCGTTAGTTTATTTTCCGTCGATTATTTGTGATGGTAAAGTTGTGGGTTTTTGTTTTTTACAGAACATAGATTTTTCAAGCACGTGCGTTGACCGCCACGATAACGTTAATTTATGAGGGGAATTGACATTTTTCCGAGACGTCATTCAACGTTCAACGTTATTTAGTCGGAAGGGGATTGGTGACCCGGCGTCGGGCCGTAGGCCGTGTAGCACGGCTCTTGCTACTGCCGGCTGGTACAACGTGTACCCTCGCTACTAACGTGATATGTCCACCCCCACCGAACCGTCTTCCCTACTACTATTCCATCCACCACGAACCAGACTTTCTCCCACTCCAAGAAACGTACGAATCTCACCCCTGCTCCCTCTTCCCTCATCCCTTCCGAAGCTCTACAGATCCCGTGTTCACTCGGTCCGTCTGTCCTCTCGTGGCGCTTTCCACTGGAAAATTTGCGCGTGCGCCTTAACTACTACGTACAAGTAGAAAAAGCTTGTCAGGGCCGTACATGCAATATCTGAGAGGTCGCCCGGGGCACGTTTTTACTCCATTCCCCTCAACTGCTTTTCCTCCCTCTCATGTTTATGTCTCTATGAATGTTTTTTTTCTTCCTATTTTCAACTCCTTGGCTTTGCACTCTTTTTGTTATCATATTCGTTTCTATCACGTTTTTGCTTGTCATTCATTTTTCACTCGGTCTCGAAATGCGTGAGAAATTTCGCCTTATGTGTGGAACACACAAAGTTCTCCTCGTATCCAAATAACATTTACTGATTACGGATGAGATACTAAATTTCTTCATTACAAACTGTTTTCGGTAATTTTGACTTTTTTCCGGCTCGACGTTGAGATTTTTATCTCTTTTCGATATATTTCATCCCGATTCAGTGCGCATGAGTGACGAGGACCGCGACACTCTTTTCACGCACAGATCTATCGGATTTTGTGATACAAATTATATTCGATTTGCTTTACATTCGAAAACGAGTTTATCGGACTTGGTTTTCAAATCCATCATGAATGTATTAAGATTCATGTGTATTATACGTAAAGCGAAGGGGAAAGAAAATTTACGGTTGCTTGATCCATCGGCCAATAATATTTCTCGCGATCTCACGCGGAGCTCGAAATATCATGACGCTGAAAGTTCATAGAATCCGTGAGTATATTCGAAAGCTTTAGCTGTCAGGATTTGAGAACGTTTATTTGCCTGGATTCTGGGCAATAAATTCCGCATTGTAAATATGACTGGATAGTATTTTTGATATTTATTGTGGAGGATCGCTGTTATGGATTCGGATAATTCTGAAATATTTGTCAACGGTAAACGCTCCAATAGGCTCACTCTGCGCGTTGAAAACGAATCTGCTGCTGCATGCTGGACGAACAAAAATGTGTCGAGAGTCGTAAAATTAATTGGAAATTTTGAAAATAGTCGTAGCATGATTTATTTTTCAATCGTTGGCTTCGTAGATTCACATTGAGGAACCGAAATTCGATTCATTGTTTCTAAGCAACGCTGCATTTGAAAGTGTTGAGTACTGATTTATTTTTGCTGTCTCTTACAAAAGACGCTGAAAATTTTATCAACCGCGAGGACCAGACGAAGCTTGCAGACAAAGCTCCACGTAAACCAAGTAAAATTTGTCTCTCGTTTCGATTGTAGGACGTGGTTTGGAAAAGTTTAACGTGGACGAGGAAAAAAGGAACGAAAAGCAAATGGAATGAGATGTATCTGTAAGAGGTGTTGGTAAGTAGGTTGTGAAAAATACTGGCGAAGACGACGTGGCAAGGAACGAAGGCGAAGAAGAAAAAGTATTAGCCGAGGAGAGTGCGCCGAATGAGATAGAAACGCGGGAAGTGTTGAAAACGTTGTGAGCAACACATAAAATCCACGCGGGCGTCCTCAACCACGCCGTATTCTCGCTCTCTCTCTCTCTCTCTCCTGTTTCGCGACGACGCCATATTGATTTTCCAGAGGGCTTCCCAACCGCGCGAGTTTCGTTGTAAGCTCTGTGAGTTTCAGCCGCTCTCTCTCTCTCTCCCTGTTCTTCATACCTGCACGATTTCCTAATTAATATATTTGGAACCTCGACATTTGGAAAAAAAACTTTTTAACCTCCATTTTTCGATATAATTTTTTTTTTTGTCAATGCTCAACATGATACTATCGTCGGTCGAAATTTGTTGCAAGCAACGTGGCGCGTAACGCATATTGATTCGACCAGAAAAAAAAACGCGCTGCACGCCCGAACGAAAAACTTTTGCTCCTTAGACTGCAACGAAAGAACTTTATCCTCCTGTCTTGTACTTGGAGCCTTACCACGTATATTAATATATGTATATATATTCTGAATGAGTACGCCAGGAAAGATCCAAACTCGTGGGCTGCGTGGAAAAGTCTCACCGCGAGCTAAGAGAAGTCGCCTCTGAGCGAGCTTGCGCGGCGACGAACCGCGAAGAAGAACTTTTCGATTACCGCGTCATATCATGGAAAAGTAATATTAAATATTACAGAATGGTTGAGCTCGAAAAAGTTATATAATTTTTCATAAATCTTAAAGCCCTGCTAGCATTATTCATGCTCGTCTTTGCCTGCTCAGCCTGCAACAATTTTCGCCAAGGTTTTGAAACCGTTTGTTATTTTTTATCACGTAAATTGTTGTTTTCGAGAAATCCCCAGGCTCCCGAAAACATGATCCGATTAGCCTCGTACCGCCTTTTTATTTTCTTCCTTTTGGTGCACTCTCGAATCGGGATTTCGTTGAATTCATCGCTCTGAAAAAGCTAATTCGACAAGAGAAGAATTTTTATTTGTAACGGATCAAATTCTCGAATCGAATCGCACGTGCGGTATTGAGAATTCAATGGAACAACGTTGGATTTTCCGCTACAACGGAAACTCGAAGGTTAGGGGATGTTTTTCGCATCGATTTTTTTTTTCGTTAACGCAGGCGAGTCGCCTGGATTACTCGACTGACCCAGGCGGAAGGTTTGCGTGATATAAACTTTCGGTCTGCCTGTAGCTCGCACATACCAAGCACGTTTTCGCCCTCCTGCTTCGACGGGGATGTGCGTGAGAGGACTAGCCAGTTTGGTGCGCGCGCTCTATAGCCACCCCCGCGCCATAGAGGGCGCACATTGTCGTGGGAGCTTCGCTTCGCACATCACTTTTCTGTATATATGTTGATCAGAGGGACGTTCCTGCGCCGTAAGTTTGTCCCCGACTGGTCACCATTGTATAGAACAATAGATATGAGCTTTTGGCTTTACGGTGTTCTAGGGGTTGTTGGGAATACTTGATACACCGCACACTTGTGCGTTTTCATTGTGTCGCCTTTCGTACAGCACCCTCACATGGACGTAGCTTCTGGTAAAGACGCTTTTTGGCGGGAGCGCAACTACAAACTCTTTTAACGAGATTTCCCATTTGTTCTAAAATAAAATTCTCGACGATTATCGAAAAATTTACAAATCAGGACTGGAAATTATATTTTAAGCCTGCGCGACGATAACGAGCAATTTAAAAACAAAACGTCTCAATTAGAACATGGAATTCATGAAGAAAAAAGAAATTTATAGAAAATTTGGTTTTTACAACTGTTTTTACAGATTGGAGTGAATTTTACGTCCCTTGAAAAAATGAAGTGGGTAAACTCTGTCCATTTCACTGGGAATACATTTCGAGTGCAGACGTATGAGTTCTCTGGTTGATACACTCGCCTCTTATGCTCTGCATCCGAACGAGCGCGTTCGATGATCCTACAACGTTTCAGCTGTCTCTAAAATCCTCATCCCCATTTACATAGTTTCGCCCTTTCGCCTCCGATGCGCCTGTTTGCGATTTATAAAAATTCCAATGCGATTGGTTAATTTATTTCAACTCGCTTCGTGATATCGATCCCGTCTCGTCTGTCCCGAGAACCCCAACACGTATTTCGGTACATATGGAGAAATCAACATTCACCAGCGTTCGGAAAAAGAGATTTTACAGATTTTTCGAGGACACTCTCGTCATTGAGGCTTTTACCTGAATCAATTTAATCGAGTAACTGGTAGAAATCTTTGCTGACGATTCGTTGGAAAGCCAAATATTAATTATTTCGTTATTTAGTCACAAAAAATTGCAAGGAAACAAATTTTAAAAACACGAGAATGTTAATATTCGCACGAGTAATTTTGCATCGTCGCAATTTCACAATTCAACGAAAAAAAAGTCATTTTCCACTGACGTGTATGTGCAACATTATGAAATCCGTGAAAACGTTGGAAAAGCGAAGGAGAACTGGAAGAGGAAAATAAGATTACGTGCGGAGATTTTGAAATATTGATAAACAACTGCGAGGTCATTTTATGTAGGACGTTCCAAGGTTTTCATTTGAGCATGGATTAAGCGACTTCAGGAGAGCAGAACCTGCGTTCGCAGTATGAAAACAATGGTAGAGTTTCGTACACGTGCTACGCGATGCACGAAACCCTGGGGGATCGAAAATTATTGCGTTCGAGAAGTTTGTTGTGAAAAAAAGACGGTTCTTAGTTTGCAGTTTATATCCTCTGGGAACTGAGTCATGCGTCATTATATTTCGGGAAAATAACTTCACAGAGCATGAAAATCACAATGTGAAAATGAGGAAATAATCATTAGCATTTAGTGGAGAACGAGGATTTCCTAGCGAAGTAAAAATTATTCTATTCATTAGTGATTTGCAGCAGAAATGTGAAAAGCATGCAATAATCATGACGGACAGAATTATTTTCACTCGCTTTAGCAATAATTTTAATAATTCAGTTTCGAATGAAATGTAATTAATTGTTTTTTTTCTTTTTTCATTTTTGAGACAGAAATAATTTGAGTCTGAACGATTCCGTAATTTACGTTGATTAATCCGATTTCTCTCGTATCGCAGAGCTGCGCCCTGAAGCATATACGACGTTGATGTGTCAACGAAAAACGTCAACTATCCGTGAAAAGCTCCCGGTAATTTTGTGAGAGCGCGGACCGAGGGAACGAGAGAGAACATCAAGCGCACATCAGAATGACATTGCATCTTCGTTCTGTGTGTCCTCGTTCCTTTCACGTCGGTCTTTTCATTTTCAGCCAACTTGATAGGTAGTGTGCGAGAGAAGGGGGACCAAGCAAGCGTATATCATCGTGGCAGCTTTACAACTTCAAGTTGGGGTACTACGCGAAAATTCTTCGATGAAAAATGAAAATTATGTTCCCTACTATATTATCGATGAATTTGCAATTCGAGTTAGTTGAGGAGCATCATATGTACGAGGAAATGCGACAATTTTCATCAGAGAGCGTTTCATCACATTCTCTACAAATTTTATTTTATAATTTAAAAAAAAAAAAAAAAAAAAAACAGAAACGTTGAAATCCAAAAATAAATACTGAACATATCGAATTAACCGAATTTCGAAAAGTAGCGAAAAGTGACGTTCCAGAAAAAAAATTGTCGATTTTTCCAGCTGCTTCTTAATAATGATCTCGTTCGTACCTCCGACGCTATTTATTCGGAATGCAACTTGAGAAAAAAAATCCCGATATTGTGTGTAAATAGATAAACTTTTCAAAACAAAATTGAGTCTTGGATATCACGTTCCTTGCGGTATCGAGAGGAACGACCTGGCAAAACCTCACGTTCCGATAGCCACGAGATAAATTTCTAGGCTGCGAGTTATAAAATTCACATGTGCGTGTGTCTGCACACACACACTCACATTAAATCATGGCTGGGTAAAACTATTTCTTGTTATAGAATCGAGTGTTTGCCTCGTTAGAGTTGAATTGTCTGTGTGAGGTGTAGAACGTTCGACGTTGAACGATCGTGGGTCACGTACCGGGTGTTCGAAGCAAAACTTTCTGCGACCACAAAAGAGAGAGAAAGAAACACATGCATTTATATGCTTGTGTGTAAACGGAAATTCAAAATCTTGTGTCTATGAGTGTATTGGTGGGTTTACGAGTGTGAGGTCTGTGTAATCCTCGTCCGTTATAACTCGTCTCACCAAACTAGTTGAGAAACTAACGGTGGATGAAGAACCAAGTCGTCCATTTAGAAACTTCTTCCTGTGGATCAAGTTTACTACGACTCCCGACTTTTTGAATTTCGATTTGAAGCAAATGACGTTTTGTGTACGATGCATCAACGGTTGCTCGCGGCATAGTCACTGTGCCTTGTTCATAATCATAGTGACAAAGTGTTCGTATGGATTGAGAAATTTCGTTTAAATTATTAGACAAAAAAAAATAATGTCATCGCGCTCCGATAATTCAACTGAAAAGTAAAATCATTTTTCTCATGAATAAATTTACTGGAAAAAAGATTTGCAAGTTGTTTTCCAATTGTGCCATACGAGAGACCAACAGAAGTTTTTCTGCACGCGCAGGAAAAATTTGCTACAAATATATGTTCACAGATCTCTTCGGAAAATAGCTCGACCTTTTTTTTATGACGAGTATATCAATGGGGATTACATGTATCCACTATCTTGGAAGGTATCAGTCTGTTCTTCGTTGCACTTCACATGCTACTCTCGATTTTTCTTGAGGCTACCGTTCGAGCAATACATCGTAAAGAGGAAAGAAAGATTGAGAAAAAATCTGCTATGAACTGGGCGTAACACAGTTTCCCAGATAACTCAGAGGATAAAACCGAGTGGACGAATGGAATTGAGAAGCTGGATAGACGATAAATTCCGAGCTACTCCATCTTTTTTTCATTCTTTTTGCCTTTCTTTACCGTCGTTCGATTTGTTAGACCTCTCGGTCGAATGAGAGAGAGAGTACGTCAATTACTCCATATTTCCCGACTGGAGTAGAACGAAAAATACATCCCGGAAAGCCCTGGAGAATATATCAGCATAGAAAAATGCGGAAAAAACGTGCAACAGATTTCTGTGTATCCATCACACAGATGCAAACAGATTTTTTATTCCGTACCGAACTTTACTAAATTGTGTTTTGCTTGTACCAGGTACTGCGTTAATTGATTGTTACTCGTGGATACACGTTTTCCTGTTATTCGTTACACAACGACACAACACGTTTTTTTTCTGAGATTGGAAGATCGAGGAGGAATTTAAATTAACTTTGAAAATCTTGTAAATCTTGAGCAATCAGAATTTTTGGACGTACAAATAAATCTCAGGATTTCCATTCGATCGAGAGAATTTATGATTTTGGAAATAGATCGTAAAAATTGTTCTTTTATAAATAGTTTTTTGTGGGCTTTAGTAAACTTTACCGGCTGCTACGCCAATGTCAGTTAAATGAACCTGGTCTTTAGTCCCGAATTATCAAAGGATATATTTCAAATGATACGTTAATTAGTGAAGTTTCAACGACCTCCGTACTCCTACACTTTGAATTCAGATTCAAACTGTTTTGAAACAAACTTAGAGTTCACAAACGTGTCACGAAGTGTTTATTTCTCAAAGTGTTCTTTGACGATTTCGGAGACCATTCATATGAAATAAAGCTTCGTGACAGGCTTAGATTTTTCTCCAAGTGAGTAAAACCTGAAAAGAGGAATGGTCCAAAAAGCACGAAAAATTAATTTGCTTTTTTTTTCACGAAGACCGCTGAGGCGTTATTGCTGCAGTTCTTAAGCCACTGAATTGAATGTAATTAAGTTAATCGTTTTGATTGACAACTTTTTTTCGTTGCTGTGAAATAAGTTTTTAACTTTAATACCAATAAGAAGAATTCGAGTAACTAATGGCCTTCGGATTCTGTCATTTGGGGAAAAGATTGACAAAAGTAGTTTTAATGATACCATGGAATTGAAACAATCAGAATTTTGATGAAGATATGAGCGTAGAGTCTATGCGAGAGAAATCCTTGTTGCAATCGCAAGTGTTTGTGTAACAGAGACGAAGTGATTATGGAAAATACAGAGAGACGGATATATTCCTACATTTAGTGAGAATGGAGAGCCAAGGAAAGTGGAAAGCGTGACGAAGGGGATGAGAGGAAATCCGAGCTAGGGATGCATAGAGAAGAGAGCGGAAGAGGGAATGACGTGGAAAATCAAGAGAAAGAGATGAAGTAGCAGAACTGAAAGACAGGCGGAAGATTGTCCTGACTTAAATCTCCAGCCACTGGGAGCAAACAAAATTTGAATATGCTTTTGCGGTGAGAGAACTCTAGAAAATGGGGCCCGAGTAAATCCAACGACGTTTCTCACTTAACTACAATCACGATAAACTGACAATACAAATGTATGTATATAGGGGAGACCAGAGAACCGCAAAGGACTGGATGCGGAGCGAACTAACGCCAAAATTAATGTTGTGCTCGAATATCCTCATTTTTCACAAACCCCGAGCATGGAACAGCTGCAGCTTTAAAATCAAATCGAAAGTTGGATTGATTCTGAATTCTGCTCATCGAATGTTACAGGAAACTTTGAAGTTCGATGAATGGCTTAAGAAAGCTTACGCAGCAAAAATGTCTGGAATTGAAAAGAAAAGGAAAATCTATTATGAACGAAGGGAGTAATGAACATTGAAGAAATGCTCTTACGAACGTCTCCTATTTTTGACGACCTCTCTTTTTGGCTCTTGGTCGTGTAGAGCAAATTCTTTTTGGTTTTTTTTTTTCAGTAAGAGAAGACGAAATAAATTAGAAAAGAAGCAGTTCGCTTACTTCGTGGGGAAGAAAGAAGGAATGTTATATACGTACATACAAGATCATCAAGAATCTCTTGGATAAAAGAGGTTTCAGTGAGCACTAAAGTGAAGAGAGGGTGAAAAAGAAGCTGAATAAATTAAAAGAGCAAGTATTATAACTAGCAGTCTTTCGTGAAGAGCTCAAGAAAATTTGTAGATCTCTTGCCTAACGAAAAGAAAAGAAAAGGAGGGAAGAGAGAGAGAGAGAGCAAGAGCGAAAGGTGGAGGAGGGAGAGCTGGAAAGGATCACGTGGAGAGTCAGGCTGGCCTAAAAGATTTAAGAGTTTTGACCAAAAAAAAATTAAAGGTTCTAGAGAGCTGGGTGGTTTTTCGCTCGTAATTCAAGGTGACCCTTTTCCGTCGAGACAAGGGAGGAAAAAAAATTCCAGTGGATTTCGTAACTTTGAGCTCACCAATTCGAGTTGTCCGGCTCGCCCCAATCTTTTCCTCATACTCCAGGGGACTTTAAATTTATAATCCAAGTGAAGCGATCCTCTTTCGTCTAGCATCGCCATAGTATCTCTTACGAACGACGATAATTGTGTAGGGCAAATAATTTTTTGAGGATCCTCGA
>JBAJMU010000007.1:5869188-5928968 GCA_037952995.1 Hyposoter didymator
AAAAAAAAAAAAAAAATTTGTGCATGAAAAAAGATTCAGAAAAAATACACTGAACACAAAATATCAATACGGATCATTACGATAATATCTAAAGACGAATGCATTTTGAATTTTTACTAGGAAAAGAAAAAAATTCGATCGAAAAGAAAAATTTAAAAAACCTTAATGAAAAGAAGTCAAGGCAGGGATTTTAGTTTGAATCATTAATTTTTCGAATACACGCTTTTTACTTTGAGGTAGTACAAGAATGGCCGGTAATATTCATTATGCATTTCAGGTACAGCATCATTAATCAGAGTAGCTCGCTATCCAGGCGCAAGTTCGATACACAAAAGCGATGGCAGACACGCCACAGGATGCTGGGGAGTTGAATTTTCTTGTTTTTTTCATACAACGATCCTTTGCGACCAGAGGGCTGGCTTGTAACCACCACCGCAACGTTGGGGAGTAGATCAGTGGGGAAGCAAGAACCCTTGCTGGGGTAATTAAGCGATAACTCGACGCAGGGGCGATGCTGTCTGAGCGTCGGAGCAGGGAGGGAGGGAGCGGAAAAGAATGACCGACAGGGAAACGGAACGACAAAGAGACCAACTCCAGACGAAAGTCGACAGGGAGCCTCTTGTCTCATTGAAGCTAATGGACGTATTTCAGTCGCTTGATCAGACTGCGACAGGACATTTTAGTCGGACGACTTATTAGAAGAGTTACGAGTGAGTACTCCAGTCGTAAAAAAGAGAACAGAAGAAAGAATAATTGACAATAATTACCGGAGCGATCAAACAAAACTCACGGCAGTCATTTCATTCGGAATGAAAATAATAATATTTATAATCACTCGCACAAATGCGTGGCAATGTTTACATATGTAAAAAATCATAAAAAAATATTAATCATTGTCACGAAACACAAGGAAGATAATTGAACAAGAATATCGATTAAAAAAAGTAAAAAAATTCATTTGACACGTCGATGAAACCTATAAATGAAAATCTTGATAATCGGCCAGACGGTTTAAGAAAATGTATGAGTATTTTTGGTCTCGACTCATGAGACCGGTTATCGAAGATGTTTGAATTCCTCGAAGGATAAAAGTTGAAGTAGGAGAAGCGCTAGATTGCCGGAAGCAGGAGATCGGCAGGGTCTCTTTTCGAGTATTCGAGAGCAAGTGGAGGAGAAGGAAAGAAAAAAGAGTGAGGGTAAGGAGGCTAGATAGTGACAGGGGAAAGCACTTAAAAGCCCTCGAAACCGGAGTACTCGATTCGTCGCCGAGGCAAGTGAGAAAAGAGGGACTCTGTTGGAAAAGCATGATGGAAAAATAGACAGTAAGTGAGAGAGAAAGAATATGAGAGAAAAAGCTCGTGGAGAAAATATATCTGTAGCAAGTCATGGCATTAAGGGGTTTGGGGAACGCATAAACGTGTTGAGGAACGAGTATATATGAAAAAAAAGTGTGCACTTTGCTACACACACGGAAATTATATATATATAATACTAACATCTCTATTCGCAACAGAAAATCCGGCCAGCTGGTCCTCTGCTGCCTTTTACACCCCCTATTCCACTGACGTTTGGGACTGGGCTCGCTCTCTCAGTTTGGCACGCTTCGTCGTGTGTTCTATAGCAACCTTGTTCCATTTACTAGCCAAAAAGAAGAGAGACAGAGGGGGAGGAAAACATAGAAGAGATTTAACGTAGGAAAAAGTGCTCAACAACTTTCATAGATATATGCTCAGATCCTACAGATGCTCAGATATCACGACAAAGATATAAATCAGTGTATATACGTGGAGGAGTAAATATACATTATAAGCCTGCGTGCAAAATTGTTTTTGGAGTAACTGGAAGGGTCGTTTATGCAGGGCCATGTAAACAGTCAACGCTTCACCGTTGATATTTTCAGGAAAATATGGGTGGCTGAAAAAACACTCTAAAAGCTATGGGGAAGTAGAAATTCCCATATAAATATGCAATGGCTTCTAGTAACGGATTTCAATGTATTTGCATTTCCCGACAGTTACAATTTTACGTCGTTTGGGAGGTTTTGCAAGGGGGAACTGAGAAAAAGTCCATCAGGTCCTGTTTGAGAATAAAATTTCTGGGGACCGCATTTTTTTTTCAATGATCCTGTGAAATAATCGTAACGCATTACATCAAATTTAATACGTTGATTTTTTCTGACACCTTGTCTTTCCGGAATTTCATTTTCCCACCGACATTCGTAATTTTGCCACTTATTTGCATCCGAGCTGGGGGTTTCGTGCGAATAGTGACGAGGGTACTAGACTAGCAGCGGGAGGATCGGAACATTGACGAGAGAGGGACTCATGGGAAGATTTTCGTTGTTAGAATATTTCTGCTCATTTTTTCCATCGTGTCTGTCACAGAGTGTCAGTTTCCACTTGTGCCTGCGAATGACGAGTGAGCCGTGAATTGAATATCCAGCTATAGGAGGCAGGGACTTTCACGTTGTTCTGAATATGTTTTCATCCTCCGCAGTTTCGCGGTGCCGAAGTAACTGTTTTCGTCTCTACTCTTCTCACGCAGCGACGGGATAGCGAGGGAAGAAAATGTCGTCGTGTGTGAAGGTTGAGCGAGAAAGAGTCGATTTGGTCTTCCGATACATCTGCCACATTGAACGAATGGAGAGTGAAGGGGAAATAGAAAGAATAAAGAATAAAAATGTATGGAAAAAGATAGCGAGAGGGAAGAGGAGCTGGGAGGGCCTGCAGGAGTCCCATGAGGTTGGCTCCTTTCCTTGGAAAACGAGATACACTACACACACCGCGACTGAACATGCGAAACTCCACGACAAGTCCACACGTTTCGTATACATACAAGTCTCTACTATTCATGTGTATTGAAAAAAAGAAGGTATCTGTTAACCACACACGTGACGTTTTTTTGTCCTCTTCCCTTCACGAAGCTTGCATAGGAAAGGACGAGGATTGAGACTTTTTTTCACTTGCACAGTCGATTACAAGTCTCTTCCTCACTTTTTTCTCCCTTCCTTTCGCTCTTTCTCACACTTTTTTCCCTTCCTCAACGTTTTCTCCTCTTTCGTTGACGCCGGGGAATTGACTGCAAGCTTTCGAGATATCGATCACAACGACAAGTCGTCGTCTCTCGTCAACCATCTCCCGCATGCCCGGCACCCGAATAAAACTCGAATCCCCGAGGGTTCACACGCAAATCTCCTTGCCATTCTTATGCCTCTTTCAGGGCGATTCACGATCCATTTAACTCTTTATAATGAGCTTTCGAAGGTTGAGAAAAAAAATGGCAGAGGAAAAATGTTGACAAAGCGGAGCTGCGTCGAGATCCAATCAACGATTATCGCAGTCATTGCGATATTAATTGAGAATGTTTTGTTCATATTTGACAGCGAAATGTCTCGGAAAATTTTCGTGAAAAAAAATCGTACCATTGACTTGAAAGAATCATCGATTTCTCTGTTGGCGCGTCGTTGAATTTATATCAAAGCTTTTTGTCTAAATAAATTCGACAATCAGAACGAAAATCGTGTGTATCTTGACGAAGGGTGTAAACTGAGAGGAGTGGCGGTAGTTTGAAATGCAGAGAAGCAAATGAAAAACGAGAGCCAAGAGAATCGATTAGTCTTGATTGATTGTATAGCGCTGAAAAATCCGAGCATGTAAACGAACTTTAACCCAAGCCTGTTTCTCCTTCTATCTCGGCCCCTAACCGAAACGATTTATCATTTTAAATTAGTCGATGGGAAGAAAAAAAAATAATGCACGTCGCAACGTCGACGAGGGAGAATAACGATAAAGTAATTAAACGCGCGACGAAATGTCGAGGGAATTGTCAGGGAAATGTGAATTAATTCGGTGTTCCAGGTCAGGAGCTCAGAAATCACTTTTTCCTTTTTAACTCAAATTTTCGTTTTTTCGTCGAGTTTTCATGGCAATTTTGTTTTGATTGATACCGATCGGAGAAGGAAAAACGCAAGTGAGTAAATTCATCCCGAATTTCTACGAGCTCAAACACTGGCCGTTGACTTTTTGTTCGCGGCGGTGGTGGCATCGAATTTTCTAGGTCGGAAGCTCAGAGGATTTAATATCCCCAAAAGTATGAGTTCTAGGGGTGAAATGCCAGAGATAGAGAGAGAGTGGAACGGAAAGATAACGTGCTCGTTTTTAAAGCCTCGAACCAACTTCCGGTCGGGTAATTCTCACGGTTGAGGAAAAGCGAGTGATAAACTCGAGGGTGCGTAGATTCTGGGGCGCAACGTTTGTTTTCCATTCGATGAACGAAAAATTATCGCAGGGCCAAATATTCTGGAAGATTTTTTCGCGAATCAAAACGGCGTCCGTCGTCGTAACGATTTTCACAAAATTCAAACGCCGAGTGAACGACAATACCGGTAATTTTATAAATTCTATCAGGACGACGGGATGCGAGAGAAGTTTCCGGTCGACGAGGGACATTTCGCGCCGTATATCTTGGGACCAATATCGACGTGTATGAAAACTCGCCGATGAAAACACTCGTAACCGGGATTATCTTACGCGTTGCATTGCCATAACTACGCCCTTGTGAAATTCGGAATTGCATCCAAAGAGTCGGAACGCCCGGTACTCCGGAAATGACAGGGAATCGATTCAACTTCCGGTACAAACGTTTTGCAATTATCATGAAGAATTATCTCGATCGAAGCGGGACGGGACGCGGTTTGATGCTCGCTATCGTCAATATATTAGTGATGACTCGATAAACCGAGCATCGAAAATTTACGTGATGAGCAAACTGTTGATACCACGAGCTTTTTTGCAGTTTTTATTTTTGCAAATCACGCGCTCTCTCGAGAAATTACAAAATGTTGGTATTTGCTCCTTAATTTTTAACTAGTTCCTCATAAAATTGAAATGAATGCACAGCGTGAAACAACGCAGTTTTTTAAAATAATTTTTCGATATTTACGAGAATGTTTGCACGTAAAAACGATTGAGTTGGAAAAATCTCGGGTAATCACTGGCCTCGAGTTACGGAACGGATTATGGGAAAAATAATAGTCAGTAGTTACGCTCAGTCGTGCAACGATAACGAAGAAGTAATCAACACGGTGTGCTGGAGAAAAAAAGTAAAAAAATAGAGTGCCACGACAATTAATAAATTTTTATAACTCTTGGCTCTTTATTTGTTTGTTTTATTATTCCGTTTGCCCGACTCTATTCCTCGAGGTTCTTGCGCAGTCCCAGGAGAATGTAGAAACTTTTTATTCTCGTACACTTGGTGTTCTCACCATTAAATTTTGTGACTGGAAAATTTGTTTAATTTTTTTTTGTCGTTGGTATACGCACGAGCACCCTCACACGAGTCTGATCAAACTCTGACTACAATTTTACTGCATATACTCGAGTTTTTTTGTACGTTTTAAAAAAATGTACACTCTCGAGTCCCTGTACGAATGTTGAGTCCTTACGGTCTGACTGTCACCAACGCCTTGAGAGATCCTCCAGTGTTTGCACGGAGATCCTTTCCTCCCAGCAAACGTTGTTGAGGAACGAACACGTTTGCACTTTTATATTTTCCTTCTGTAAATTTTCGTAGAAAATCAACCCATTCTATTCGCGATATTAAACCCTTGCGGCATGAGCAAAGAAACTCAATTCATTTGCATGAATTACTGGGTAAATATGGAAATAAAAAAAAAGGAAATGGGGTGAATAGCAAAGAGTGAAAATTCTGGGAAATGGATAAGGAAAATCGTATTTTTTGTGCTGGAATAATGTGTGGAGGGTAGAAATGTCCTCACATGGACAATGTCTGTCGATATGCTGGCAATATTTTGAAGACTCTCGACTGAGCTTCCGGTCGAGTATGAAACGAGAGCAGAAAGGATGAGGGGAACACAAGAGAATCCTGTTGGTTGGGTAACTTTTACTGGGTTTCGAAAAAAGGGGAAGACGTGAAAAAGGGCGAGAGAGGGCGAGAGTTTTTCACGGATACGGGTCGACCTGGTTGACGGAGTAGAAAGGTGAGGGCTCCGGAAGGGCGAAACGGAGAAAAAGAGGAAGCAAAGGAAGTGCAAGGAAGAAGAAAAAGAGATACTGCGGCACATTTATTTTCTCGGCTTTTCTACGGGTAGTACACATGCACCAAAAATTGCACTCTCTCTCTCTCTCTCCCTCTCTTTCTTCAGCAGACCTTATATTTCCACAGTTGCTATATATATTATACTCGACACGTAAATATCTTTTCACATGAACGTCGTGTGTACGTAGGTGTATTTTCAAGCAAAAACTTTTCACCGGGAGTGTTCGCTCCGCAGAGATTCTCAGTTTCTCATCCCTACGCTGCCTAACTTTGCCTACATGCTCCCTGTTCTTCTGCTCTTGCACCTTTGCTCTTCTATCATTTATTCGACCATCAACTATCCCAAGGAAGGCTAGCGGAATTCAAGAATATTGCATTCTGCAACTTTACAGACCATGCCCGTACCTCCAGTCTCTGATATTTGTTGGATTCAATGTTTTACGGCCCCGGGTCACCCCTGAGCTAGGCCACAACAGTTTAGCAGTTGTTCGAATCGTTACCCATAACGGAACAGCGACCATTAAACAAAATCGGAAATTATTGCTTGTTGGAAAAATGCCAGAGGATTCCCTCGGGAGGAAAAAGATTTGAAAAATCGTTTAAAACTCTCGATTACATTCCTCAGCTAATAGTTCCGACGAGATCAGGTAATTTGTTAACGAAACCCTAAAAATGAATAAATAGAATTATTTCTCAATTTCGGGTGACGCAAGGTTCTAAATCGCGTCCTGGGAAACACTCAGAGAGTGATAACGTGGCAGAAAAAAAAAAGAAGTAATGACTGCACAAGGGTGATAAAAGCCAGACTGTGCGGTAGTGGCTGGATAACGATATATACGGTGAAAGAAATAAATCGAGCATGAGACAGCGAGACAAAAAAAAAGCGAGATATCCCACGAGAGAAAGACCACAGCAGTGAAATGGACGCGATGGTATGAGTGCCAACGCAATAACTCGAGAATAGAGAGTGCAACAGTTGTAATTTTGGCAACAGTTTGGCCGTCTCTTCGCATCCTGTGTTCTCCAGGGCAGTGATGTCTCTCTCGAAACGCAGGATCCGCATTAAACGTTTCATATCTCTCTGATGGGACTCACGTGGACATAGAGGCTGACGTACAAATATGGGAGATGCGGAGAAACGCTCGAGGAGCAATGTTACGATTCAACAGAGCGTTTTGTCACCTTCGATTTACGAGTTTGCTCGAGCGTAATACGATCAACGTCCCTATATGTACGTATACAAATTATGGTAAAGGAACACACGAACGCGAAACAGCCACCCTCCCTGTCAAGTCGATACTCTAATTCGATCGCGAGTAACCGCACGTTTGGTCAAGTTGTCAGCCTGTAGAATTCGTTACTGATATATACATAGTTATGGACGTAACCCTATCCACTCGCGATTTGCTTCGTTGTGCTTCGGTGATCGCACACCCCCTATATCTTCCCTCGTGGTCATTTACGGCTCGAGTTAAATCGGCGGTGGCCACTGGTCACGCGAACGCTTTCAAATCCTCCCTGAGGGGTACTCTCCCATGAAACACTTGCTCTTACTACGTCTCCGCTCTCTCCCTCTTTCTCCCTTTCACTTAATTTTGGCTCGGGGTACAATTTGCTAGGAAACCCTTTCCCTGTGGAGGATGTCGTAATCCTATTTCCCTGGTAATTCGTCATTTTATCCGCCCAAGATTTTATCGTCGTTTCTTCTTATCGACACGATATGAAACGACTTTCGAATTTTAATTGCGCCCAAGGATGTTTGGGTTTCATGGACATTTTTTTTCAACTAAGTCTCTGGCGCNGATTTTCTTTCAACTAAGACTCTGGCGCCAGCGATCTCACAATTTGGAATAAATTGACGAGAAAAAAAAATAACCACAAAAATCAAATTCGCCTGATTATTTCAGCAACTTTTTGGGTTCGCAACTCTTGAGCCCTGAACTAAAAACCGAATTTTGTAGAAAAAATGCACTTTGTTGTCGAGTAAAAAAAAACATCAGTAATTCGGAAAAATAATCGTTTTGCTTGTAATCGGGACGTTAAGATTCTTCCCGTTGATTTTTTAATGAACGCGGNGTACAATTTGCTAGGAAACCCTTTCCCTGTGGAGGATGTCGTAATCCTATTTCCCTGGTAATTCGTCATTTTATCCGCCCAAGATTTTATCGTCGTTTCTTCTTATCGACACGATGTGAAACGACTTTCGAATTTTAATTGCGCCCAAGGATGTTTGGGTTTCATGGAGATTTTCTTTCAACTAAGACTCTGGCGCCAGCGGTCTCACAATTTGGAATAAATTGACGAGAAAAAAAAATAACCACAAAAATCAAATTCGCCTGATTTTTTCAGCAACTTTTTGGGTTCGCAACTCTTGAGCTCTGAACTAAAAACCGAATTTTGTAGAAAAAATGCACTTTGTTGTCGAGTAAAAAAAAAACATCAGTAATTCGGAAAAATAATCGTTTTGCTTGTAATCGGGACGTTAAGATTCTTCCCGTTGATTTTTTAATGAACGCGGAGAAAAGGAAAAAATAAAAATAACGACTCGTGTACGACGAAGTGCTGCAAAGACGCGGTGACTAAGATCTCAGACTTTGGGGGGTGTGGCGCACAAGGCGTCGGCGACTCTGCAATGAGGGAGGAAGCCCCGACGTCAAAGGGGTGGCGCACGACTCGAAAAGTTCGCGTGACAGGCCAACGATTTAGCCTAATAGTCGAGCAACGTGAACTCGAAGACCGAGGAAAACGAGAGCGAAAAGGGCTTTAAGGGCTCAAGAAATCTGATATACACTGATGCCTTGCGTTCAACGACGTCTCCGAATCGTCATCGCACAACCCTTATGCGTGATTTTACCACAAGCACTTTTTCAAACGAGACATTTCAAAGTTTAAATGAAGAAAATTGCCTAATTGGACGTAATTTTAATTAACGGCCAGCACGAAACAACCATTCTGTGGGCATTCAACCATCCGTATCGTAATTCTAAATAATTAACAATTTGAATAATTCAGCCTTGAGAATATTCAGAAAATTTACGAGTCAAGATGAAAATTAATTTTTTCAGAAACATTTATAGGTCGCAAGATTTCTTCCGAATAAGTTCGTAGAAATATTTGTGTGCGTTACAGTTGGAACGTATTTCCTAAAATACCGAAGGGACTCTTGCCGTAAATATAACAAAGGAGTGACCTGAAATCTACTTCCGGAATGAAGCGAATGTGTACATTGAAGAAAGTTCATGCCCAAATAACTTTTCACCAGACACGTGGCCAAGAGTGTCGATCGGAAACAATTAAACATTTCCATGAATCTGGATTTCGAACGCAGACAGAATTCTAGGAATATCGAAATGTTAACGCAATTGTGCTCGTTTATCATCGAAGAAACTTTATTACAAAATCACTGTTATCGTCAGGCACGTGTCAAAAAAATTGAAGGCGAAAGTTATCCTTCCCTCTCTGGCTCCAGCACTTTCCAGTCAATATCAATATTGCTCTCACGATTTTGCTGTTGGTCTTACGCATCCCACTACGTGCGACACTACGCAAAAGCTCATTTCTCTCACGTTTCTCACACCGCGGCCCCTGCCCCTTGAAGTGCATCTCTATGCGATTCCCCAATATATGCCATGTCCTCACTTGCATTCACTACTGCAGATCTACGATACGCTCTATGGCTCGCTCTCAATCCTCGAATGGCGAAAATATTCCTGCCGTATTGCTAAACAAGGAAAGTGAAATTTTATATGGGAATGAAAACTGAAATATTTGTCAAATTTGACAATTTTATTTTTATCGTAGGTGCGACGTCGTTCGATTATAATTGAGTATCGAGTGAAAAAAAGCGACAAAAATAGAGTGCCAAAAAAATATATTCTGCGGTGAGTGAAAATATTTATCATTCGCGTCACGAAGAATTTCCTGGTCTGTTCGGTATCGCGTGTACGAAAAAGTCTTCAGCCTGCTTTGCATTTACGTGTATCTCACGCTGTATCTCAGCTTGTGAGGATAACAGTCACGAAGTTGGGCAAATCTCAATACGGATTCACGATTATACCGTTTCGAGATTTCGAGAGAATCGAACGCGATTTATCATGTCGCCCATAAAAAAAATATTAAAAAAAAAGAAACTCTTTTTTACTGGTTTACACAGCAGGCCGTTAATTTTCGTGTGACCGTAGAAAATCATCCCGAGGGATTTTACGGCCCTAAGAAGTTGGAAAAAAATGGCATGTAAAACGATTAATCTTCGTCAGGGCGAAGGCGTCATGGGATCTCTGGATAAATAGCGAAAAAATTATTCTCCAAAATTTCTTGCATTTAAGGCCTGTCGAAGAAAAAAAAAATCTCAGAAATATCAAAGCGTGCTGTCCGCCAATAAAAGTATTTCTTTGCCCTCCATGGAAAGAAGAGCTCGTGGGGCTCGTGGTAGTTCGATCACGTAGAGCCATATTGATATGGTGACGACTGTAAATAACCTCGACTGGAATAACCAATGGAAAAACGTCTCAAATAAATAAGCGGTGATTGAAATAAACCATGACGAATAACGACCATCGTTTATAATGGCCCACGCGTTCCTAATCGTTGCTCGAGAATTATTTAATATTAAAAATGCCAAATAATTCATTTTACAACGAATTATTTCACAGCCGCAGCTCGAATAATAAAATAGTCGAAATGAAACTGTTTTTTCGTCCTCCAAGTTGTACTGCGCTGGCTCGTCATTGAACATTTTTCAATACGCGTGATCCGTGGAAATTCCGAAAATATAAAGTTGAATTATTCGACGAAAAATCAAAAACCTTTGATCTTTACCGATCTGAACCCTCTCGGTGAAAAAAAATCCGAATTTTCACAGAATTGAGGTGCTTGATATTTTTCTTCTTATCACGACTGGTTCGTACAATATTACATGAAATATTGCAAGTTCTTACGATCTTTTGGTCTGGTTGTCAAACTACCTTAAAAATGGAAAAAAAAAATTCATGTGGAACAGAGGAAAAAAAAGGATGAGTCAAAAGGCTGAAGGGTAAGTGTATATCTATAGTGATTATTCTCGTCACGCGCCCTATGGGCGAACAATCCGTGAATTATACGAACTTATAGCCGGAGGCTGACTCTGTAGCTGCTCCGAAACGAGCGTAGTCACGATAAACCGTCGAAATTCCGGAGGACGTTGACTCTACTATTCACGTATTACACGAAGGAGCTATAGCTCTTTAAAAACGGGAAGTACGTAGTGAAAAATGAGGAAAGATAAATAAAATAAAAAGAATGATAAAAATGCGTGGAATAAGTAGAAAGCCTGAGCGTCCAAAGAGGCGCATAAGAGTCGGCATATTGCGAAACGTCTTATGAATATTAAAGCGATTCTGCTGTAGCCAAAACCCGCATACGTTTCTGGCCCGTTGATTGTGCACTTTCAAGTAGTTTGAGTCCGACGCTGGTCAGACGCCGTGAGTGAGTCCCTGCAAATGGGTAGTTTCAAGTTTTTGGAGCCCGAAACGAGCGCCAGAAATTGCAAATGAAGACATTCGACGTTTTCGAAATCAAACTCGCATATTTTCGGAAAAAAAACACAGTGACAAAACGTCCGTCGCTGGTAACGCGTATTTTTGGCTGCCGATGACAGAAGATGGTGAAACAAGTTGTGTTTTTTTTTCCTAGTTAATTATTTCCATAACTACGAATCTTTTGATTCCGACGTGAGCATCGAGCATAAATGAATTTTTGTTTTCCGTGTTTCGTGCGCCCACAAAAATAACAGTGGCACGAAAAAATCGTTCGGAAAGATCTTGCAGATAGCGACGACCGTAGGGACAAGGTTCTCGTCAAATAATCAAGATAACAAACAAGAAAAACGATGTTTGATAAAAAAAAATTTGTATGCTCAAGATTTTAACCACGTTGACTATACTCGAGGAAAAACACGGAAGGTTTAAAATCGCTGCTGCACATTGACAAATTATGGCGGGCGATAAAATCAAAGACAAACTCGTGGCATAAATAACAACTTGATTAACAAACGTTGACATTTGTTAAAGCTATGACAATTGTACTTAATCTAGAACATATTATTCCAAACGAAAATGATGGAAAATCGAAGATTCATTAAGATATTAAATAATTATGAATTGATTCGTATTCATCGGTTTTTTCGTTAGGCTTGCTTCACCAGCGAACGTGAGGTCTGACGTAGACTTTGCTGACTTTTCCTTAGGACTAATGTATCGACTAATTGATAACGAAGAAAGTTCTTACAGTCTAAACGTTATACATTTGTGGAATAATAAGTAAACCGATACTTTCGTTGACGCGAAGCATTGTGCATAATGAATAATAAATGGAAACTCACCGGATGGCACGTTTCGTTCAGCAACAAGTTCGATTATGGGAAAGATTTTTTTACTCACCTGAAACACAAAGAACAAGAAAAAAAATGGTTAGATGAGAACAAGTTTCGTGTCATGAAAGGAAATTCATTAAAACACAATGAACGCTGCTCTGGTAAATTAATATTTCGAGAAGCAGAGTCTGTTATGGGTTTTTGGACATGAAGTTTCAGAATAGAAGGTTGCAAGTGAATTTCGTAAACCGTCTGCATATGTATAAATATTTAGAATGAAGCTCAACGAAAAAGCACCCTCTTCACATCCATTCCGTGTTTATCCCAGCAAGTCTCGTGGCTGTCGTCCGTTTCTCATATTTATTCATGAAACCTACGGAATAATTAAAACGTTTTCCTCCTCACGTATTTACCCATATTTACACGAGCGTATACGCATCGCGAGACTTCTAAACGCGGTTAATTGCAAATAATAATTACTGTGCGCATCAACACTCTTTGTCTGGCCCAGATACATTATGTGACATCTCGTCGGCTTATTATTTTGACACCAATGCACACCTGGATCGCAGCTATTCCGTTTTAATTGAATATCGTGCTAAACGTCACATAATACACTGGCCATTATTAATTTTGATACCAGAATAATAACGGATGCGATTGTTCTAATAAGTGGAAAAAATATATAAAGAAAACAAAAAATAGTCCGAGTGTTGAATCGACGTTTGAAATATCTGAAGAAATCGTATTCTGCTATTCCGAGTGAGTGCATTCACGTCATTTTTTTCGATGTGCCCCACGCTGTCAGTGATTCAGCACTTTTTCCCTCTCGCGATTTCATGAATCGACAAATTTCAAATCGGAAACAAAAATTTATATTACCTCGTGAACGTTTTCCTTGCAAGAGGAAAATAAAACTTCTCGGGAAGCGACATTCTCTGATAACGCGGTGATTGAATTTTCATTATTTTTCTAGGAAGTGCAATCTGTATGCGACATTTTACAGGGAAATGCAGAAGTTTTCCGATGATAAGTAAAATCCTTGAGAAGGAAATTATGTTGGAATTAAATAAAAATTCTATCGAATCCTTTCGACATTTTCTTTTGCTCGCAATCGAATAATTTTTCAATTTATCTTACAGCTATCGTACGAACATGTTTGATTGAATATTTACCTCGAGTACGCGAATACTTTCGCGCCAAAAGTCTTATTTTTCTCTCTCGAAATATTTAACGTATTATTGGAATTCTTTCTCGCAGTTCCTGGCGGCATAACTGTTCAAGATTTCTTCGCACGTTATTTCTCTGAATTTCGTGATATCGATCGGAAATCTCTTACATTTAGTCCCTTCAACGGCCTGCTTGGACATTCTAATAAGGGTCCGAGAATGTTGGTTTTCCACACGTGATGGAAGGCACAATTTTCAATTTGCAGTGAGTAACGATAGCAATGACCAACTACGTTGGCCTCTGGCAGGACGAAAACGGGGGCTTAACGAATAAAATAAAATGGAATTGTGGAGAGTTCGATTCCAAAGTCTTTCACGTCCTCCAGGAACGAGAGAAGAAACTAGGTCGTCGCATTACCCAAGCTCTTTGTCGCAGAGGCTATGAAAAAAGGCCGCAATGACGAAAATTTATTGCTCACATACCGTTCTGCAAAGTTCTTGAAATAAAAAGTTGGGTTTTTAGAAAAAATTGAGAAAATGCCTGAATTATTAATTCGAGAGTTATGCACGAAAAATGTTGGATGGTGAAAAGTCTTTCGAATTAATTTATAAAAAAAAAAAACGACACTCAACGTTCTTTATGTTTTGTGAATGCGTGATTTTTTTAAAAATCTGTATTTTTTGCATAAAAAAGAAACGCGTGTACGAAATAAAAATATTTAAAAATCATAAAGCCTCAAAATCTATTTTATCCAAACGACCAATCAAAACAGGATTTTAGACAACAATGCGGTGGTCAATTTGACTTGATTGTATTCCCGAAAATATTTCAGTCGATAAGCTACACAAAAACAATCTTTTCGAAAAAACGTTGAGTTTTTTCTTCACGATAGACTGTGAGAGAGCAAAATCCCCATAAACGTATCCGCAGGATAATCCACGATACGGTCAGATGGTACCGATGTTTGGCAACGTACCAAAGTCGCATAACGTTTGGTACATTGAACGCCTCGAGGCCTCGGAACTCTGCTCATGTATGTATCTCTGCAGTAGGCTCCTTGGAGTGCATCAAGAAACTCTTGAGAAACGGAAAACCGGAAAAAACGAGGATGTAACAAGAGATTTTTATAGAGTCTCGCATACCTTTATCACGATATCGCGTACAGACATACGCAATTTTTAAAAATGAATTACTAGCGATGAAGAATTTTGTTCACGAACCGTTAAATTTTCGCGAGACTTTTTCACAGCCCTGTCGTTAGGTCAGAAACAAATAAATTCGCAATCATTTTTCTTTTCGATATAAAATGAACAACTTTCCTGCCAAAATTCCGTTCTCACGTTGCAAACTTTTTTTTTATACAATTCTGCATTATTTTACTTTGTTCAGTTAATCACGAAAAGATTTGTTTCCATTGAAAATGTGAATAATTTACTTCTCATTGTTCTTTCGTTCCCAAGATGGAGAGATTTTTCGAGTAGAGTTATTTCAGCCTCAGCAGGCTACGATGATAGTTTGTTCTTCGGAATTGGCTTTAATCCATTAGCTTAAGCTTTTTGTGGTAGCACTAGCTGTATATGCGTTACCCAAGATACCAGAAATTTGCATTTCACGGTTCGAGGAGATACGAAGAGAGAGAGAGAGAGAAGGAGAGAGAGAGAGAGAGAGAGAGAGAGAGAGCGAGANAGAGAGTGGGTGGGTGAAGGAGACGAGAGAAGGAAGAGGTGAAGCGATAGATAGAAAATCGGCCTCTTAGACAACCGACACAACTCTCGCTCGTAAACGCACGGGGAATTTACGCTCGGTGAAGCTTTAGCGAGGCCTGCGAGTGCGCGCGTATGTTATTAAAGAAATACCGCGGATTCTCCAGGTGGATTCCGCAAGTTCTCTCGACCGTGTGCTATATACCAAAGTCACGTAACTATATATTTAACTCGAGAGAATCTGTATAAGAACGAATCGCTCTAGTCTCGCAAAATCCCGAATATTTGGCCGCGCGGAACAAGCGCGTCGAACCCTTACCAAAGATTTCTGCATTTTCAACCCTTCCCTACTTTTCTCAGCTATTTTTCAGGCTGGACAAAAATCTTGCAATCTCGAAGGATTTTCACGATAAGCAACACAAAATCACGCTACTTGGACAATGCAAATTTGATTAGCGCGTCGAGGACGATTGAGAAACGAAATTTCCGAAAAGATCCGAGTTTTATATTTTTGTCGTTTTTTTTTTTATGCGAAAGAAAATATGCGAGTAACAAGTTTGCAAACCATAGATGCTTTGCTTTTGAAACCTCGAACCTTTGGTAGCAAGTGTTGAACTTTTCCTAGAGCCTTCAAACTTTTGATAAATATTTTTACAAATTAATATTGATTGTGTGTTTCCAGGAATAACCGGGCTGCGGCGACCCTAGTATGGATGCAATGGAAGTCAAGGCAAAATGGGACAAAGGGTTTGTGAGATTTTTTTTTCTCTTTAGGGGAGTTTGCAACTAATATTAGAACTACTGGTTCCCCGACCACAGTCCAAGGTCCTTCTTTTCCTTTTTGCCTTCTCAACCCTTTCAACTATTTTCCCTGAACGAGGGCGAAGTCAACTAAAAGCTCTAACTGTATCGTGTCAGCTGAAGCTGTAAGCAACCTGCAAAAAGCGTTGCCGGTAATGTCGGTATCTGTCAAATCTGTTTGGGCAAGCGCTTGGATTCATGAAAGTGAAGAACGAACGGGAAAGCAGTAGAAAAACTTTCGAAAAAGTTGTATTTCTCCTGGACGTTTGGTCGGGTATGGAACTCGGGATCCGTGACGTATGCTCGCGTTCGAGGCGCAATCCACTAGACACACTGCTCTCCTTTGAGTTGAATAATTATTATTTTTAACGGTTGACAAGTGTGTGCGACCTGCAATTTTCGAGACGCGGCGCGTTCTCCTGTTCCGGTGTCTCATTACGTGGCCCGGTACTTCATGAAATCTGATGGTTTCCTTTATCAAAAAATTGTAGGTTCGAAAGCAAAGCGCGAGCACTGCACCGAGCAGAGATGAAACGAAAGCGCGAGTGATTGCGAGACTCGGAGATAAAAAATCTTGAGAATCTAATTGGGATTATCGATTATCTGGGAAGTAAATGGAAATTGCAACGATATCGATGCAATTGCAGTCTCTTTGGAGGTTTTCGCAAACACTTGGTAGAGCACTCGATTCGCTCAAACATACAGATTTATTTATATCGTTGATATATCATCAGATCGATCGTAGGTAGCGAATAAGGCGATTTTGGCCTCTCTCGTGCCAAAGGGCTCTTCCGACGAGGGATCCTCGTAAAGAAGGAGAAAAAAAAGTGCGACAGGAAGACGTTGCTGTGGGCATGGTTCGCTTGAAATAAAAGAGGAAAATAAAGTTGAAGAAGCTCGTTTGCCGGGTGCTGGGTTTGCTCTTAGCGATGAAGAACCTCGAGCGAAAGCGGATGATAAGGTGGAAAGGGAACGAAAGCAGATGAGGAAGAAGACGCAGAAAAAATGGAAGAGAACCAGCTGGAAAGAGAAAGGACGTAAGATGGAGAGGCAGAAGCGAATAAAAGTAAACTTGCACGACTGAACTCGCCATCAGTTCACAGGCTACGACTCGATCCCTCGAAAATTCACTTCAAGATCCTCTTTGAAGAACGAAAAATTTATTTTTACATATTTACGTCGGAGACTGGGCCTCAGAACCAAAAAGACTTGCATTGAAATTATTTTAGCGATGCTTGCATAATTCTGCTTTGCTTCAAAGGACAAAACGTCGTTTTCACATTCAATTCAGAACTGCAGCAAAATAAATAGAGCAAACTATCCCACAGTTGCGTCACAACGATTCTGAAGTTAATTGCGAAAGAAAGAATTGTTTTCCACCAACTTAATGACCATTTCCTACTCAATGTTGTCGACATCCTTTGAGTTTTTCTTTCCTTTTTTTTTTGAATTGCTATTCCATAATGAACTGTCTCTGAATCATTTTTAACTCGGTCTTCCCATCCATCGTATCGAAACAAATTCAGGAATGGTAAAGAAAAAAATGATGAAGTGCTCGCAGATCTGGTTTATTTATTTTCCAGGCTTCACAGCGAAAGTTGAAATCCGGATTTTCTCTTCTCGTCTCAGCCTCGTAAACTATGCTTTATATCTTGTATACTCAAACACACACGTACGTCTTGGTGTGGTCACGGACGATATAGGGAAACGAAAAGTCGAATGTTATCGACAAAAATACTGTGTATGGAAGTGGGCGGTCTGTATAAATCCGGTGAATTCCAGGTCAAATCAACAAATCAATGAGCCATGACATTAAAATCCTCCATTCTTCGTTACTTTTCATTACAAGAATAAAAAAATAAAATAAAGTGCTCCGAATCAATCTTCCGAGACTTTCCAACATCTTCTCTGTTGCTATCGCTCGAGAATTATACAGAAACGAATAATTCCTCTCATTGGTTCGAATCGAAATACCCAAAGAACCAAAAGTTTCTCAAAAACGTAATTTACCGATTTCCTTGCCCAGCATTTCCATTTCCATGTATTTGATGGTTTTTTTTACAAATTTATCTCCAATACATTTTAATTCCCATGACAGCCAGGCTCGTTAGACTCTCATGCTACAAAGTATTCAACTTTTTTCTTTTTTTTCCTTCAATGGGAGATTTCAGAGGATTTTCTTTTTGCTGGTGCGATTCAACGCAGAACATCCCATGTCCACCATGTATATATAGTAATAAGACGTGCGGTTTCATGTGTACCAGTGGCTTTCGTGTACATGTGGCGACGGTTCGGTTTTACCCGTTTCGCAATATATTTCGACGCTTTATCGGTTCGCAGCAGGTAAACTCTGCTGGCTGTGCTATAAATCCCTACCAGTACACGACTTTGCTCCGATAGTACGCTTTTCGGTAGGATCGAAACTGGCAAAAGTTAAGTAGGGACAGCTAGTAGCTTCCGTCATTTGCCATTGATAGACGAGAACTCCTAATCGTAAATATCGATATTCGTTGAAATGGAGGGAAAATAGATAAATATTCCGAGTGAACTAGAGGGTAGAATTTAGGGCAAAAGGGTTGAGTCTTATTACAAAAATCTTATCACGTACTGACACTGCTGTTTCGCATAACGAAATTTTCAATTTTCTTCCTAATGCTATCGATCTTCGCGAAGACAAGTATTTCATTCTCTGCGCATATGAATCGATGCTAAAAAATGAATCTACAGGAAAATACAGATCGGGATGGCGTTATATTGAACTCTCGACGCACATGGCACGGATAGAAAGAAGCTGAAAAAAAAAAATTGTAGCAAGTGCGGCAGATGGTCGAGTTTCCCGACTGATTAAACGGCTTCGTATCTCGGATGATGTTGGACTGCGTTCATCCATCTCATGAAAAAAGCGTTCGTTACTTGACTACGCAGTGATATTTTTGTTCGGAGGGAACAAACAATTTGCGAAAGATTTCTTTGTCTTTTCCGAACAATATTAATAACAAAGTGTCGAAAAATCGAAATTCGAACATCCAAATGCATAAGACGAAATGTTTATCGTTCGAGATTCTTTCTCCTTGTACCAGATGCTCGGGTAATGGTGATTTGCATGTTGGATATTGAACCCTATCGAAGGATGAAACGGTTGGGAAATCGAGAGAGAGAGAGAAAGGGAATTTGGGGACGTGGACGTTTGCGCGCTGAGCCCGCAACTGCACCTACGAAATGGTAACGACGATGCCATACGCTGAGCCACTGAGATCATGAATATTTTACGTCCTGTAAGTGTCCTCGAGACTCTGGCTCGTACAATTTCAAGATTAATCAACCAACCAAGCGAATCATTCATGCAAAGATATCTAGAGATTTGAGAACGGTCTCTCGAACCAATGGAATATTGATGCGGCTAATTTGTATTGCTCAATGTACCAAAAGTGAAAAATTCCAAGTGCAGTTTATGAATGAAATTTCGTAAAGAAAGAAAAAAAAATTTAGTTCGACTGAACGTGAAATTATTGAAAGAAATTGACTGATGGGCTGGAGTAAAAAAATGAAAATTCCATCGCAATTCTGAGCAATTACGAGCTGTTCGAATCGAGAATACAAAGACGCCAGATAATTTCATGCAAAGTTAATTGCACGTAAGCAATTCGTAGAAACGATTTTCCACTAATTGTAAAATAGAAACAAAATGTATTCCTTGTTGAATCTGATACTTGGTGATTATTGGTTTTTTAATCGATTTCTTGTAACGAATGTTTTGGTTGCCTGGCAAGACGATAGGAGAAAAAATGTTTAAAGATTGACGTCGATCAGTGGACGCGTGGAGTCGATAAAATTGAATTAGGCCACGAGCGTTGATGCAAGAAGTTTCGATCTTGAGCGTTGGAGCAGGGAAGAGGCAATTCTTTTTAAAGAGGAAAAGTGAAAAAGGAATGAGAAGCTGGGGAACTCGCTTGGTTAGGATGATTCGACATCGATATAGTCCCGGAGGGTTGGCTACCGAAAAAAGACATTATCAAAGGGCTAAAAAGAGGGTTAACCGTTCGGAGAAAGATTTATACATAAAAAAGCAAGAAACTATAATGAGTTACCTGAGGAAACTTTTCCCCACGGTCCTCTTTTAGAGGTTAACGATTTCAAGGCCAAATCACTTTAGCAAGACTTTCCACCGATAATACCCAATCTCTTCGTTTTTTCCCGATACCCCAGGCTTTTCCCTTTTTCCCTCGGTTCAATCTCTCCTTTTCCACCATTATCCATTTTTTCATTCTCATTTAGCTCCAACATCGGCAATCTGATCGCATGTTAAGCGTCGAAGCAAAGCCTCAACTCCATCCCCCTTCCACACGTGAATTTCATAATTTAATTTGTCTAAAAGCACCGGTACAGTGACTCGAGGTGTTTAGAGTACAAGCAGAGAAGATAGTAACAATTTTAGCAAGAGCATTTATCACTTTCACGCCTGATGTAGTAGAAAGTACTTTGTCAATGTTCCACCGACTTTCCTATAGAGCTATCCTCCGAAGAAAATCTTCCATTCGATTAAGTGATAATAATATTTTCTTAACTACGTATAGCGAAGAAAATATGGCATTCTATCGAGAGGCTTGATTAAATTCCATGCTGAGTGCTTTATCGAGAGGTGTATGTAAGATGACTGCATCCTCTTGTTCCAGTCCAAATTTTATTAATATAAAACGAATCCTGACTTTTTATATTCGTACAGAGTCAACAAAACAATGATAAGAACTGCAGGAAAACGATTTTTATAGAACACGTTCGAGAGCCACTCAGATTCCCATTGACGAATAATGAGCGACGTAATCGTCGTGTTTCTACGTGGCAAATTGTCAGTGTTGTGACGGTTTACTCCATAGGTGGTCGTATGTATAATGTATGGGGATGGTGTAACATGAATTTTAATACCGTTCAACAAAACGACGTATTCTATAACGTATCGTTACGTTATGGAGTCATCGTTCGGATGGATACTTATTCCGTTATATTTCCCAAGAGAAAAGAGTTTTATCGCCCTTGCGTATGTGTCCAAATGGTGCACATTTGTGGCTAGTCGTGTATTTATTATCCAACACAGAACAGTGCACTTATTTCTCAATGATATTATACACGAGCGATGAACGAGAATGCTGAATGACACGTGGCGTTTATGACCACACATTCGTTCTTCTTTTTCGTTATCATTGTGATTGTTATTGGCATAGTCGTGCTTCAACAGCGACGGAATATAACGAGACAGCCACAGCTGAGGCTGCCTGAGAAAAAAGGGAAATACAATAAGAGAACAAGAGAAAACTTGCACCTTGTGAACAGCGATCATTATTTGTGATGGGTTGTAATTCTGCTAGCAAACCGATCAATCATTTGTCGTTCGCTAACATACCCTCCCTGGTTCTCAGTCTTTATTAGTTGAATATGGAGAGACGTATTTCTAAATACACGTGCCATTGAGGGAAATGTCAATGGAAACCTTTTTTTGGGCTTCCATCGATTTGGTAGAGATTTCCAGGTGGAGCCGAATTTCTAGAAATCTTTTTGTTCCTCACAGTTATTGCGATTTTAAGGAAATTTGTAAAAATTGTGAGAAATGGTGAAAATGGTAGAGATCGGTGGTCCATATGGAGGCAAAACTTACGTTATCCTTGGGAACCATGGAGGAACCAAAAACTTTGTTACGTCTGTGTTTTTTGATGAGTCTGCTGAGTCTTTGGGTTCGTTCGGCACAGGTCAGTGGTCCACACGAGCCTAAATCAACTTGGGTAACTTGGTAATCCTCGATATCCCTGCAAATCTCTTCGAGGTCCTTTTCAAGCGGTGGACTCTGTTTAGGGGTGACTGTACTAAGTGGTACAACTTTGGCAATCATAGTTTCGCTTCTCACGCTCCAATTTGATCCACCATATTTTTTGAGATTCATAAGATCGCCGATACTGCCGCGAACGTGACTGCTGGCTAATTCGAGATTGGTACGTGAAAATGCTGGCGAATGAGTCAACGAACCGGAGCAACATTTCTCTGTTGATCTGACGACATCGGGGAGAGGAATTTTTGCATGAAGCTTATCAAGATCGGACAGCGATGAGCCTCGTCTTATCCGATTACGAAAATGAGCCTGAGGCAATATTTTCTCTTTGATCGCACGTTCTTTTTCCCGGTTTACGCTTTTTGATGAAAGAGAAGATCTCATTGCGAAAAGGCCAGCTTTTAGGGGAAACAGGAGTGCCCATTCGGTCGATTTCTCACGGGGCTCCATCCTACGAGAAATACCAACTTTCGATTCGTTCTTGATAAAAGCTTCAACCCTCTATCCGAGTATATCGATACATGGAGAACGATGAAACACTGAATCTCAGGGTTAAGTGGAACTCGAACTATCGAGCCACTCGAAAAAGCAGTCCAAGTCGATTCGACTTTGCTTTCCAATCTTCGCGGGGAACTTGCATCCAAACGTCTTAGGCCAATCAGTTCACACCTGTCGTTTGATTTTTTTTTGTAGAAATAATTGACGAAATGCTCGTTATTCGTTGCCCGTATCGCAAAAATGAGACTCGACACACGAGCACGATCGCTGAACTTGCACTCAATTCGTCGCACACTCACTGACCGATCTCCTCGAGAGTTGAAAAGCTCGAAAGCACCAGGGCGTGAAATCAACGACGACTTTATCTTCGTCCCGATTGTTCACATCCGGCTCAACGCGTTCTCTATTTATATGTATGTGTATATTCTCACGCGAGTGTATATTTATCGAACCTTCTCTCTTTCCCTCCACTAGTGCACGCTCGTCACTTCCAGGCGATATCTACGGTGCTTATCTGGAATTTGCTTGCTCGTAGGATTCGTGATAGTTCCTACGAGAGCGACAAGGCAGAAGGGAGTACGGGGACTGAATTACGGCCGACCACAAAGAGCTCTCGTGACTTAGTTACTATCAGAGGTTGCCAAAATTGAAGGTTACTCATAACCAGATACTAAGTTTTTTCAATGAAGCCACTTACTCAACGTTTCACGTCAAAACTTTGCTAAAAATATCTTTTTTTTTCTTCGAGGTGTTTCTCAGAATATTTGCCTTTTTAGAAAGATTTAACTTTGATAATCTTTTCCTACGATTACGATTTAATTTTGTTTATAAATTTCATAAGAATCACTAAAAATTTATTGACTAATTGCCATTTTTTTTATTCAATCGATTTATTTCTATTTTTTTTTACGAGATTTTCCAGCGATCACAATTTTCTCATTTTTCATAAAACTTTATCTTCCACTTGCATAATCCACAATATTTCGTTGCACTTGTCGGCGTAACTTTCGTTTTTTGGAAGAGAATTCTTTTGAGCCTGTCGACGAAGCTTTTCACTCTGTAGGTCGTAGGCTATGGTGAAGTCTCGAGTAGAGAGACTCGAGGCGTTTTAATCCACTCGGTCCGTTGACCAAAGGCACAATGCACGATTTACCGAACGTTACGGTGGTGTATCAGTGGTTTGTTTGTGGTGTTTTAGCTCGTACAGGATTTTCAACGTAAAAGAATGTAGAGAGTAAGATATGAAGTGGGGAAGAAGGTTATAGCAAAGAGACCTCTCGCAGCTTTTTTCACTCAAGTTAACACGACCTCCTGCTAAGAATCAGCCGAGGACCCTTCGACCGGCTGATATACTTTGAGTAGACCGACAGCAACCCTTCACGGATGGTATAAGCCCATGCGACACTTCCGTCCAATAAAGGCTAATAAACGATCGATAATCGAGTTTATGCGAGACGAAAGACACTGGAGAAAAACAAGAGTGAATGATGTAGAGCGACGTGAAGGAGTAACGCGGCAAACACGAGATTTAAAATAAAAATAAAACGTTCCGGAGGCTCCTGACCTCGGAGTCGATTACTGAATGGATTTGCAAAAAGAAAAGAATTGAAAGGAGAATTATTTTTTTGTGTTTTTATTTCCGACTCTTTTGACTCGATTTTATTTTATTTTTTGACTCAATGAACGACAAAGTGCGTTGCAGACTTAAGGATGATCCAGAAACTACTGAGCGATATTCCCATCAGGTTAGCCAGCAACGTGGGGGGTTTTGATGACGAAAAAATGTAGCCAAGTTAGGGGACAAAGTTGTGGGAAAAATGGAGACCTTGGTGAAGAAGGTAATATCTCATCGTATCTACAGTTGATGCCAACTTCGTTAAACGTTCGTCGTGAGTCGTCGTAGGCCAAACTCTCAAACCATAGGGGCATCCGATGGTCGTACAAAACATATGTTGCACACCCGGACACACGAACACGAGAATCACGCTACTGCGTAATTACTATTGCCACCTCGTTATGCATGTATACGCTTGCCTGGCCTACATAGATTAAAAGCCTCGTGCATAAAGCGAGCGTCGAAACCTCGACTCGTTTGCCTCGAGACTTGTTTCTACGTGAGATGATACAAATTTTCAAATTCAAAAAAAAAAAGAAACAAGAACTTTTCCAATCTCCATGAAACATTTTTTCATATTTGTGTTTTTATCGATTACCAAAAAAAAAATACTTAATGATGAGCAGCGATCTTACGACGAAGCTGGTGCAGGGAATTCCGAAAGAAGCGAAAAGATGTTGAAGAAACTTGACAATCCATCATGGAGCAAAATTGACGAACGTCAGAAAAATGCAATGAGAGCCATCGATCGTAGAGGAAGAAAAATTGCGTTGGAAAGTGATATCGAGCAATAAAAATACCGCAAATATGAATATGAAAAGGACAACGGAGTAGAAGGTAAGAGCATTGGAAAACGATTCATTGTATTCGTGAATTTATCATGTTCACGGACCTTTTCTTATCCACTGGAAAGAATTTGCCAGCTTTTTCTGTATTGTGCTTGCGAAGAATAAAGAAAAAAGAATTGTAGACATTTTATTCGCAGTGCTCGAAAAGGTTTGCGGCGGTCCTTCTGGTTGCGATAAGATAAAAAAATAAATATCTTACAGAATGGAGGACGAAGAAGCTACATATTCGGATAAAGAATGAAGGCAGCGGGCATAGTAAAAAAAAAAAAGGCTGGGCAGATGAGCAGCTAGCGACAAAGATGAAATGCGGCTGGAAGCAAGAGAAAAAGGAAAAGATGGAACGACCCCGAGAACGAGAGAGAGCGAGGCAGGAAGAAAAAGAGTGGAGAATCTGCATAATATGCAAAACAGGAATCGTCAGTGCATCTCTGGAAATCTCATATGTCGGTACATACACATATATAGAGTTTTAAGCGAGAAAGGACAACAACGGGAGAAAGTTGGAAATGACAAGGAAATTCCCTGAAGTGAATCTTGTTGCAGTTGGCCACGAGAGTGTCCCAGAAAATTTGCAGGCGACTAACGGGAATGAAACTTCATCTCCGAGAGACTGGAATAAGGAAGAGGCTCAAATCGTTCAGAGTGCAGTATGAAAAGAATAAAAAGGTGCTTTCCTCGTCTGAGGAATATTCACCAAAGATCGAGCACACGGATACAAGTATTTTAACGACATCGGAAAAGCCATTTTCCTCGGCTAACACCAACCAAACATTATCTCGATTCCACGTCCATTCCCATTTCTTTCTCATTACTTTTTGCTTAACACGTTTCACCGATCCGCATCAACTCCAATAACGTTTCTGTGGTGGATTTAAACGACTCGGGACCTCAAGGATGTTCCAACTTTTGTTTTCACAAGGATGTCTCGATTAAGCAAACGATAAGGATGGAGAGAGTGGAGTTAAAAGTTCGGGCTCTCGTTTCGTGGTGGAGGATCGAACTGCGAGCGGTTAATTCCTTCAAACTCATTGTTGCAGTTCGGGAATTCGAATCGAAGATAAGAAGGCTCTGCATCGTAATCAAGGACATCGATTCCTTGTCTCACGCTTTGAATATTTTTTGTTTTTTCGTCTCTTTCTATAAAAAAAAGGCTTCACGTTCGAGCGAGCTGAAAAGTTTCGAAGAATGTGACCCTAATTTTCCAACAGCCGAGATGAAACTTGCTCTTGGCTACTGTCGAAGGTTAAACTTCAACTTTTCGGGTCGAAGTATCTCGCAGCTGTCGTATACACGCGATCACCATAAGCAATCGGACAATCGGGTTTAGCGTGTGTATCGCACATGCTAAAAGTGGGACGGGGCGCTCCATCTTAATGGAAGTTCCGTGTCGCCTATCAAGCCTGATCCCCGTGCACCCAACCCTTATGAATCCCTAGACCTCTTCCCTGCACTGTCCATTGATTCCTCGGACATTCGATGACCTTGGAGCATAAAAAACGCGGATCCTTGATTTTTCGTCAGAAAAATCGCAGTTTCCTTCGCATTCGGGAGCTATTGATCGGAAAATGACGCTCAACACGACCAGGAAATGGGCAATAGAGTAATTCAATGATAATTAAGTTTCTACGAAAAAAAATAGCGCCAGGAATTCTCGGTGACGATTTCCGCACAAAACTTTGTATGTTTTTTGCAAATTCGTCGCTTTTTTGTTTTTTGACGTTCCTACCCGGTCCAGAGGTCACCCAACCAAGTATTGACCTCCGGGTCAGTTTTCATAATTCGGAAAACAGGGTCAAGAGCCGTCGGTGAATTTTTACTATTAAATTGAATCAATGGAATCGATGAGGAAACGTTTGGAAATAAAAATGATAATTTCCGGTTAATTTGGAAGAATTAGTCATCGAATTTCTTGATTACGGAATTATTTATGCAACTGATTAGCTCGCTCTTGAGCATCGAACGTGAGAGCGGAGAATTCTTGGAGTGAGGGTGTGTGAAGAGAACGGGGGCGTTGATTCGTACAGTGGGCCGAAAGATAAAGCGATTTTGGCCACAGATAATCGCTTGGCATTTGCCCAATACTCTATTTGTCCGTGGGTTCAATAATCTCTCGGTCGCGACCCGGTAACCCCGAGCAAGAGCTCAAGGTCACATCGATGGATCGTATCAGAGGTTTAAAAATAAAACAACAGTTTCCTTTCGAATCGATAGCACGTTTGTCACGTTTCTTATGTGTTTCGACTGCAGACATACATGAAAAACAATGTATTCGTATCTCATACGTTGAGCAGTGGTTCAGTCAAGAGCAAAATCGATTAATGGTCGAGGTGAGTAGGGGAAATACGTGACAAGTATCGTACGCCAAGTATCGTTCATCGACAAACTGCGGGTAATGTTTTTTGACGAATGCCACGAAAGCTTTTGGTATTCACTTTCCTCCTGTCAGCAGAGGTCGTCACTCGCCCTTGGCTTTGTCGAAGAAAGTCATTGCAATGGCCTCCCTCCCCACTTCGATGAGTCCCATCGAAAAAAACAAAAAAATCGACGCCTTGACAATTTTTCAGCGTGAAATTTCGGAAAATTCGATTTCTGGAGTCCGGAAAGTTTTTGAAGCTTCTGAACAACGATATTAGCCCATGAATATTTTATTCACAATCCCAGAGCCACGTTAGGAAGCTACGGAATACTTGCTCGATCCACTATTCACCCCCTTAATTAATGTAAACGCACAAACTCGTCCGCTCAACATTCACGCGATAATGGAAATGAAAAAAATGACTCACGTTCAGCTGCATGATGATCTTGTTGTAGGCCCAGTGCCATCGTTGCCTCGCAGTCATTTCCGTGCGTTCTTTGAGCTGCGTCGGTACAGGAGGTGCACCCACCATATCCAAAAGTTCTTCATCCGGTGGCGGTTCCGGTGGACTCCTAGGCGGCGTGTCCATCTGGACACTCTCATCCAGCGAAGCTTGTTTCGTTATGCTTCCTGAATAATAAATTGCAAAATTCTCAGTCGACGATGCTCCAAAGTTTACGAAAAAAAGCCTCAAGAATAGCGAGATATTCAGAATGGTGAATTCTTGAGAAATTCAGTTTCATGAAAAACAGAGTTTTGACAAGAAATCTCGAGAATTTTGTAAATATTTTGGGAAACATGGATTTGAAGGATTTTTCAAACTTACCTCTTGGACTGTCGGACCTCGACAATGGGGGTGTTCCTTTGTAGGGTTCGACCAAGGAGTTCTCTCGAGAGCCTCGATTAAGAGCTTCCTCGCCTCTCTCGTACCTGAGCAAAAGAAATATTTTTAGTCCATGAATTAGCCGGAGTTGATTGGAAACTGTTGGGAATTTCGTCAACGAAAACCGTCAATTATTTGTCGAATAATCGATCAGTGGCACGCGATAGAAACGATAAATCGAGGGAATTTTGGTTGTGGCAATGCGTTGGGATTTTACCTCTCGAGAGTCTCTTTCCTCATCTTGTAGTCGCCGTTGATGGCACTGCTCAGCACAATGTCAGTATCGTCGATGGAATCTTGATCCTTGAAGTAGCCACGTTGGCAGCTTTCAGCCCTGGAAATAGGCTGAGGAGTGGTGAACGTTTGTCCATACGTGGAACCTCTTTTTTGATAGGAATCGCCGCGACTGAGACTTCCCTTGAAGCTGCCGTCTTGATTGATGGACGCGTAGGAATCGTTTCTCGCAAGTTGAACGAAAGAGTCTCTTCGTCCAGCTGGCGGGTAACCATCCTCGCTGTTGTAATGATCAGAAGCGTAAGAATCGCCCCTGATTAGTTTTGGTTTTTGTGAATGATTGGAATGTTGACTGAGCTGGCTCTGATGTGATAATTGGGAGTCTTTGCGATGGAGATCCTTGGGGACCATGTCGGGATAAGCTTCTTCGTCGTCGATGACATCCTCGGCGTAAGAATCGGTTCTTTCGAGGGGACGTTTGCCATTGAGAGTGGCAGCAGTTGCACCATGAACCATGGCGGTTATGGTGACGCGATCGTTGGATGTGACATGGTTGGATAAAGTCGATGGAGTGACTTGGCTGGTGCTCATTGGAGAATCGACCATCGTACCAGGCAACGGGCTGGACTCACCGGCCGTCGAATATTCGCTGAAACCTTTACGAGGTTGACTGCTGCCCACCGAGCTGACGGCAGTCTCGAAGGAATCTTTGAGCTCGTCATCCCGCGATTCCAACGAGTCTGTGTTCTGCTGAAGCAAAGGACTGGCATCGCGTTTGCTGGCAAGTTTTTTCCGCCTGGATGAGCCAATCGCTGAGACAGTTTGATCGTGTTCGGTTTCTTGAGTGGGATAAAAGTACTCGGACTCGCTGGACTGATACCCGTTGGTTCTCGTTTGTCCGCGGGGTGTCGTCACGGAGAGTTCGGGAACTTCGCTCCTTCGTCTCTCGACGTTTGTCTGGACGGTGGGCTTGTACGCTTGCTCGTCGTAACATTCTTTGTAAGATTCTTGATAAGCATCGTCGGGGTATTGATCAGGATAATCTCGATAACGATCCTCGTAATTTCCTTGCTGACTTTCTTTGCTATAAGGAACGTGGTAACTGTCCTGATAATTAATATCTTGCTGCTGACTGGTTGGTTGTTGCGTATCGTTTCTATAAGGCTCGGAATAATTGTCCTGGGAGACTGGCACGTTGGTATCTTGATAAGATTCCTCGTAGCCAGTGGACGTTACGATGTACTTATTGTCATACTGATTCTGTGAATACTGCTGTTGTTGCTCGTAAGCCGTTGTCGATGCTGGCATCGTTTTATCGTAAGCCACTGACGTAGCAACGTTATTGTCGTAGACCGAAGTTTCGACGTTACCACTATAGCCATTGTATTGGCTGTTGTCCTCTTTGTAAGGCTCCTGATAAGATTCTTCTTTGTAAGTCTCGTTGTAGCCAGATTCTTGATAAATATCTTGGCTTTTATAGGAATCCGCATAAGAATCTTGCTTGTAGGATTCCCCGAAAGAATCCTGCTTGTAAGTATTCTCGTACGTGTCCTGTTTGTAATTATCATCGTAAGTAGTGGTGGTAGTAGTGTCGTGTTTGTAAGATTCGGGAAAGGAATCTTGTTTGTATGATTCGTTGAGCGAGGAGTCTTGCTTGTAAGAATCATCGAAAGACTCTTGATAAGAGTCCTGCTTGTAGGTCTCTGAATAATTATCTTGTTTATAAGTTTCTTGATAATCATTTTGCTTGTAAGGCTCAGAATAATTGGCCTGTTGATAAGAATCCTGGGTGTAAGGATCCTGATAGGTGTCAAGCTGCTTATAAGGCTCCTGATTATAATCAACGCTGTTGTCATTGTAACCAAGATTAGTCTGGTAATCGTGTTGTTGGCTTGTACCGAGATGCGAATTCTCGTAATGCCCTACATTAGTTTCGCTAACTTTCGGATATGTATTTGTCTGATAATTCGTATCTTGATAAATCTGACTGGTTGGTGGCACGTAAGATTCTTGAGAATTTTCATAATCCTCGGTGTATGAATTATCTTGATACGTTTGACTCACTGTTTCGTATGCGTCTTGCGTTCTCGACGTTGATTTTTTGTAGACGTCGTCGACGACGTACTGCTCGTCGAGTTGATCGCTCGTCGTCCCGTATGAGACCGAGCCGAACTGATTGTCCTGAACCCGCACCGTACCGCTATAAATGTCTTTACTCGCACTACCGTACGACGATCTCGATTTCATCATTCTTTCACTACCGACCACCGGCTGATCGACGTAACCGACGTCAACGTAACTCGTGTCCTGAGGCAAATTGTCCTGGCTGCTACGGTAAGCATAATTGTAATCCTCGTTGTAGTCCTGCTTGTAGTAACTCTCCTCGGACGGTGTTCTCGTACGTGGCAGTTGACGTCCTGGAGTTGCTGGAAGCGAGACTGGCTTGCGCCCGATTACAACGCTACTCGGTTTCGTTGGCGTTGGTGGCAATTTCTTTCCGGTACCACCGTCCTGACGTGACATTGGACGCTGCTGAGGCTGCAGAGCTTTTCGTCGTCGTGTGCTTTGTCCACTGTTTGCAAAACGAAAACACAGTCAGCAAAATCAACGATAAAAACTGCGAAAGAAATATGATCGAGAGACTTTCTTGGCGCAGAAAAAACTTTCGAGTTGCTGAGAATTTTATTTTACTCAACAAAGACTCTGAATGATTGCGTTGAAAAATTATCTCGTTACGTTCGACGACCTTGATGCCATGAGGTGACATGGAAATTTTACCAAATGTTTTGTTTCTCATAAATCAATAATAAAACAAATTGTTTTTCCAATGATTGATTAATTAATTAAATAAACGTCTAATGAAGGTATCAAACCTGTAATCGAGTTCTTCGGACTCGTAGCTACGTTGCCTCGTAACGGTGGGTCTATAATCAGGCCTGTGAATACCAATACTCGAAGCTGGTCTTTGTGGAAGTGTTTTTCTATTGCGTTTATTTTCGTTATAAATGTTAGACCCGAGGTACCATTTCCCCCCACTGTCCCATTGACGATCTTCGTCGTCTTGTCCATATCTGTCGATTGAATAAATAATATTAATTACGAATAATTACACGATTTTTTTATTCATTTTATCCGTTGAAATAAAAATAATCGTTAATCTTTCAATTTTTATCGTGAAAATGATAAATTTTCTTCATTTTTCTACTGCGGATTAGAAACGGCATATTTACCTCTGGTCCTGATAAACGTATCCCGTTATGCTGTCGTAATATTCGCTTTGACGAATGTCCGTATGACACTCGGGATAAGTAGCACTCATTTTGCCCACCCTACTGTCACTGCCATAACCATCAGTTCCATAGTGCATCTGATCGTCGTAGAGAGTCGTTTGTCTTTCGAGCGATGGTCTTCTGTGTGCACCTGCAAGCAGAATTCCATTCAGCTCCACGACTCGCCATCATTCACAAATGACAAATTTGTGATTTTTTTGTTTTTAAATTGATGTGACGATAATTTGGATGATTCCAAGTGATTACCTCTTCTTCGTGACGACGTGCTGGTCGTGGTGCTAGGATAATACTCCGTATCACTGTAAATTCTCGTTTCATCGACCCTTGTGCCAGGATAATCGTAACCTTCGCTGTACCAACCATCCTGACTGTAATTTATCAACAAACGTATATTTACAACGATGCAGCTCTCAGATTATCTGGTTATTTGTCAGAGTAATGGAGCTTTTGCGATGGAGCGATGAAAATAATTGCACGAGCTGATTTCTCGATAAACAGCTATCGTCTACAAGCATCTAAACTTTATCGGTACTGCACGAATCGATGTTATTCACGATTCTCTACGAATGCACTAACGTAACGATCGTCGCATGGTTTATTAATTAATGTTTCCTTCAACAATGGATATTTGGTGATTTTTTTTTAAATCTCTGTTAATATTTTCAAGTGACAAAAAAATTAACGACAAAAAATCATTTCGGGTCAAAAAGACCCAGTACATGATATGGAACGTTCGAAAAATCTATATTTTACATACCAAGTGAGAAATTGATACCGCATCGTCTCTATCATTACGAATACGATCGAACTGTGAATATACGTGACTGATAGGGGGCTGAGGATGATTATGATCGTGACGGTTGATTAAAACGTGTACGAGGCTTTGTATGGCCTGCGAGAACCGATGTCCGATGTTGTGATTGATAGATACATGATAGCCGTTATAACCGAGATGGTATACATTGATCAACTATTATGTACAGTCGTGGTTTGTATGTACAATAATATGTGTACATGGGAACGATTTAGCGAGGAACGATTGCGTGTGCATATCATTCAGGAAACGAGCAATCCTGAATAATCCCCTAGTGATTCATTCGGAAATATGCGTTTCATCGAGTTAGGCATATTGTTCGTATGTACAGCTTGTAAATGATGAACTAATAAATGGAAACCAAATCGAGCGAAAGGCTCGAGTCAAAGGGTGAAAAAAAAACATGTTTTTGTAACGTTCGAAAAACGTGTGTGTTTTTCAACATTTCTGGTGCTCGTTACGTTGAAAAAAAAAGTAAAAAAATGAGTGTGAATATTAAAATAAATTGATGATTGGAAAATTTCATGAAATTTGCTAGAAAATCTGTTTTTTTTTAATCGATTGAAATTCAGCACAGAAATGACGTGGTTTTGCCATGAAGCTCGAAAATCCGTTGGAAATGTTTCGTTATAGGGATGAAAATGCGGAGGGAAACTGAAGACTATCCGACATGGGGATTTGCTGTGATTTATGAAAACGAAAGAAAGGAAAATCTCGTCGTACCTGTCCTCATAATCCCACGTGTGCTTCCGTCGTCTGTATTCCAAAAATTGGGAAAACGAATCAATAAAACGTTGGTATTTTGTGTAGTGTTATTTGAGAGTGTTTTCTTTTTTTTTACGCGCCTGTATTTTTTATCGTGTATTTAGGAGAACTGCGAAACGTTGGAATCGTTTTTTTTTTTATCATTTATTAATTCATTTTGTATTTGTTGAAATAAAAATAATGAGAAATAAAAATTCATCGAGAAACTTTGATACTGGAAAAATCATCATCGATCGAAAAATAATAATTTTTGGTCTGGGAAAACGTACCTGTATTCCTTGTAATGCCTCGGTCGACTATTATAGAAGAGTGGCTCGGAAGACTCGGCACTTTGCTGCGTGGAATACCTCTGTGGAGGACCTTCTCCGGGATAAGGCTCATCGTATCTAGGGCTGTGACCCCGACCACCATAATTATAACTACCACCTCGTCTGCCACCAACACTTCCAGGAATCTGTGAGAAACCATTTTTCATTTCATTTCAATTACAGCCTCTCATTTCTAGTTTGTCATGGATGAAGGACATTTTTTATTGCTTGTTTGATGCGATGAGGTTGAGGGACGTTTTCTCAGCAAGAAATTGCGAGGAAAATATTTTGTGAAGGCAATTTTTCATCGAAAATTTTAAATTGTCGAATTTTAATCAAATTACTCGAAAATTTTTTGTTAAATATTGATCCTTTTTCTTTTTTTATACACTGCGGGTCATTTTGACCCGGAAGACAGTTATTTGAATTACGAGTCCATGGATATAAATACCTGATGATCATCCCTCTCGTAACTATTTTCTCTCGATGTCTCAAGCGATCGTTGAGGCGTCGCTAATTGATTGGCAGCGGTGCGAAATTGCGAGGCCGAACTGTTGGCACCCTGTCCACCGACCGGATAATTCAGATCGGACGTGTAATCCGAATCTTCGGAGTAACCGGCTACGAAAAACAAATCATTGTTTTTATTAACGAGAGAAAAAATCGATAGAAAAACCGAAAGGAGCAAAGGAAAACCTTCGAGGATTCTGACAAGCGATTGCCGATCATTTGGGAAACTTTCCATCGATCACTTATCCCATTGCAGAAAAATAAATCTCTGCTGATAAAGCAGATCGAGTTATCACTGAGATTTTCTCGTTTGGGGGTAAAAATGCATGGAGGTAGATAAAAATCGTCACGGTTGGCTGAAGGGGCTTGTTGCGATGTTTCAGGGGTGAATTACCGACCGCCAAAACTTTTGAGGGTAAAGTCGACAAAGTAGAGTTCCTCCGATCCAGAAAAAGAAAAAAGTCGCGTTCTAGTAAAGGAAACGATTCGGGAAACCGCCCTCAAGAGGAAAATCCTTGGGAAAATCTCGAATTTACAAAAAAAAAAAAAGTATGATTCTCGCTGATTGTCAACTTTCGAAATATCATGCTTCGCTAATTTCACACGCCAGATGTCACGAGAAGCTTTTAAACTTCTTTCAAGTGACATTTCTCATCGAGTTCCAGGTGAAAAGGTGGTGAAGGTTTCTAACTAGTACTTCACTAACAGTGAAGTAACTTTATGTATCAGTGAAAGTTACTGAGTTGGCGTGGGTGATCGAAGTAAATGTCACTGGAGAAGAACACTACAATTTACTATGTACGCGATATCTGTCGGTGTCTTCGCGTTTGGTAGAGAATGAAGCAGAAGCTTAATCGAACGCGAGACAAATAAATAACTTGGAGAGAAAATACAAGTTGGAAATGGAAAATCCTGAGGATGGAAACTGTTTATGTTTGGATGGATAAAATTGACGGTACTTACAGTGGCCTATATACAATATCTGGCGACGGGCCTGTTCGGCCCTTGCCTCCTGGTCCATCGTGTTGTTCAGCATTTCCAGTTTTCTCTGAAGATCCGCCGCCTCGGTGTTTTCCGGGTCTATATTGGCAAAAAATAGTGGAAATTGCAAAAACACGTTTCCAGTTTTTTCCAAGCATTGATTTTTTTACATCTCGTCAAGCCACTTCACGTTCTAACAAACGTGCGTAACTGTACGTGTACAAGATTTCTTTTTACTCATCGTTTTTATTTATTTTTAAAGCCCGAACCGAATAGTTCAGAGCTGCATTTTATTCATGCTCCTAAACTTGCTTTAAAATCATTTTTTTTTGTTTACGGGATGTGTTTTGATAATCAGGGTATTTTCCACGAAAAAGGACTTTTGAAATTCTAACAATGTATATTATAAATTTTGGGATCTATTTTGATGCCATGACCGAAAAAATTTTCTGCCTGATGTGCACAAAGATCGACAAAATTTAAACCTCTCGTCGATTTCCATTCTACCCGAAAAAGTTAATTCATGGAAATAAATTTCTACTGACAGCAAACTTGAAAGTTTTGCCATTCAATAAATCGACTTAATCGTCGCAATAAATATTTCTTTACGAAAAATATCCCCGAGTCAACATTTTGTCCATCTCTGAGCTCTGAATTTATGAGTGTTCGAGGCAGTCCCTACGTGCTTCAAAGAGGAGAGGTGCTCGCGTTATTTTCAACTAGAGTGGTGTATAAATACAGAGACTGGGCGAAAGATGTCGAGCATAGAGAGAAAAACAGGGAGACAGAGAGAGAGAGAGAGAAAAAGAGAAAAGAATGAGTCAATGACGTTGAGATTTTGTAATGTCAACAAGTAATTACTTTCCTAATTAACAAAAATACCGATTTGAATATTTAATTGCGTCGGAAAATACACTTTTTTGATATTTCGTAATTTTCGACGGAATATCGGAAAAGAAGGAGAAGAATATATTTTTGAAAAATAGGAAATGTTTCTCGGGGATGAGAAATATTCAATCGTAGTGAAAAGCCATTTTGACCTTGACGCGCAAACACAACAGATCAATTTTCCACTGGAAGGACCTAACCAGCCTCTTTTTATACTTCGCACATCGATATTGACAGGAAGAGAGACGTCGAGAGTCTTCCGTCTGACACCTACGCGTATGTCTTCAAGTCCGAACTTGGAGTTGGTCGTAGGTCTGGTACGAACTTGGAGTATCTACTTGAAACTCCATATCCATTTACGGGCTCTATATCGTATCTATCAGCGTCTTCGTAGCCTCACCTCAAAATTGGATCCCACGTTCGCACTCTCGTAACTCCCATCCTTCCGTTTCTCTAGTTCATTCTATGAGAAGCGTTTCTACCTTTTGCCCACTCTATTTTCGACCCCTTATCACCTTGCCACTTTGTCACATACACACGTTTTCCACGTCCTACGTGGAGCCTGTAAGACGTCGAGGAATCCTGAGGCAGCGAACCGGAAAACTCAAGTCTACCGAAAGGAAATTAAATATTGAGGGTGCAAAGTTTACAGCAGAGATGATGTTGGATATCGAGCTTCCTATTTTTTTAATGCAATACAATGAAATTTTCTGCCAACTTTCCTGCCTTGGAAAATGTTTGAGCAATCGTCCCTGAGTTAAAGAAATTCCCTTAAGTAAGAGATCAAACGCGATGGTGAATCCGAAGCTGGGACGCTGTCTGTATGCTGTGCAAACATTAGCTCGACGACGACGTCTGGACTAACACGAGAGGAGGGGATGAAAAAGTGTGAGGAGAGGAAAAGATGTGAGGAAACGGCTGCAAGCAAGTTCCAAGGCACACCTGATTTCCTCGTGCTCACAGGCTCGTTCAGACCGTTTTTTTTTTCGTCACGTTCTCCAGACGACCAACTTACCCCTTTTTTTCCTTGCTCCGTTTCGGGCGTTCCGGGCTAAGAACTGGACGGGTTGCAATTAAAAAGAGGGTCAAGTCTCGACGTGAAGCTAGGTCTGGCAGAGTGGTCTACGAATAGATGAGAGAGGAAAAATTAAGTATCCAATGAGAGGGTTGGAAAAGCTGCAACCGGCCAGATTCCTTAAGGGATGAAAAAAACATTTGTTCCTGTAAAATCTTCTCGATCGCGAGTAGGAACTCTCTGCACCAACGAATTCCATTAGAAAAAATAAAACTTCCCTCAAAACCAGGCGCCCTCCAACTTGAAAAAAAAGATCGTCTGTCAGAACATTGGCCAAAATGTTTCACACTTTTGAAGATCGTCACGAAGAGCCCTTGAACCCTTTTCTTTGTCCCCAAGCCTCGTCCCTTATTCCGAGCTGGACAAAAAATGGTCAGTTCTTTTCCGGTGTTCGAGTTCGAGTTAGTTTGCGTACGACCAGACGAAAATAAAGCAATATCAAGTTTTTGTGACCCCGAGTGCACATCTCAGAAAGGAGAAGATGGCGTAAGAGTTGTTTCGAAGCGAGGTAACATCTGCTCCTCCATACATATTACGAAACTTTTGATCCGGACTGTGTCTACGAAGAGAGACTATTTTTGTTCACGTTTTTTTTTCCACCCATTATTCGGCCGTTTATGTAACAATATCGCTTTCGACTGAGGAGTAATAAGAACGAGTTTGAGGGCGGAAAAAAAAAATAAAAAATGAGCAAGCAACAAGAAATTTGTCGTAATTTTCGTAACGTCCTGATGCTCGTTGATATAAAAATTTCACAATGTTCACTGTAGCCAGTGTTCTGGGTAATTGTTATCACGCGCTCCGGAAGATTCCAAAGTTGAAAAGTTTCGTCTTCTTTATACATATAGAGAAGCTTTACGGTCGTGATGGGAATGAGAAGAAAAACACAGATAGTTAAGAAAAGTTTCGAGAGTGGGAGTCAGTATGGGAAATTGCCAGGTCGAGTAAACCTCACTAGGACGAGCAACCCTCTCGACATTGGCCTCGTGCCATCTCTGTTTTCCCTGTTGTCATTTTCCTACAGCATCTCTATCAAAATTTCCATTTTCCATGTATCGGCTTACTGAAGTTTCGAAAAAAAATAAACGAAAAACATTGGCAAATATTTTTCATCGGCTGAAGAAGAAAAGCGTGAAACGACGGAAAAAAATGAATTGTCGCATATGTTGAAAGACGAAAAATTGAGACGATAGAAATTTCCATATTTCGGTCTAATTGTCGAAACGTTATTGTTATGAGCCGTGAACGAGATCTTAGATAATGTGGGGGAGAAGCGGCGTATGTGTGTAATCCGGAAGATAAAAGAGAAGAACGGGAGCGAGGAGAAACGGTATATTGGGTAGTAAGGCGCGAGTACGTGGGCAATGGCAGAGGAGAGATCGACCAATGCGGGGAGAGTAAAAGTTTAAATCCCTGGAAAGTCGTTCTGGTTCTGCTAATCACCCGGACGACCCTTTATCTCTCCAACAAGCCAGCCGATTCAGTTTTTTTTTCTCTCTCTTCAAACTCGTCGTATTCGTACGTTCGTCTATTCGTTCGTTTGCGTTCTCGCTCTCTCTTTTCTCTTTTCTTCGTTAGACTGAACCCTCTGACTCTTTCCCTGTTCACGTACCTTCGGGGCAAGGGTCACGGGACGGCCAGGCGTAATTAGTCCATGCCGCAAGTTCAACTTCGTCTCTCGTGACGGTCGTTCAACGAGGGAAGAAGAAAGAGAGAAAAACTCGAGTGGCTCGAAAGAGCCAGAAAGGATCATTTGCCAAGCACTGCAGTAATTTCTAAGCTCAGTTATGTGCATTTAAGATTTTCCTCTATTCTTCCAGGACGAGAAGGCATGAAATTCTTCGCACACTCTACGTAGAAAAATTTTCAAAAATTTCTCGCCAACCTCGCAGATCAACCGAAACTTTCTTCCTAACCATTTTGACAACTTTTCCCTCATCTCCTGGCATCAGAGAGAACAAAAATGTTCCTCTATACGATTCTTTGAACAATCATTCCCTTCCTACGAGAATTCCTTTCACGTTTGTGTCAAACTTTCACGCCCAACAATATTCCGAAAGAATTCTTCCGAAAAAATATATTCATGATCGCTTTTTGTTTAACATTGAAAGGACAAATGTCACGATGCTTTTACATGCTACGAAGAATTACCAACTATTCTCATTTTCTTGCGAATGGCTTTTGCTTATTGGCACAAATTTGATTCATTCCACTTGTGAGCATAGATCGAGAAAAATGGATAGTCCCAACATCTTTAAATCATATTTTTCCAAATATAAATTCTAGTCACCGAAAAAAACAGCTGAACCTGCTTTCATAAAATGAATCCAACTCAAATCGTGATATTTAATTTTTCTCGATCCTAATGCCATGTATCATGACGTGACATATAATTTGATGATATGGTGGACACCATCGAGTTAATTTCGAGCAATGCTTATGAATTTCTAAGGGGCGTATGTTCGGTATTAAAAATTACATGTAAAAATCCAACACAGTGAAAAAAAAATTCAGTTCGTTTAAAATATTGAATTTTCATAATATTTTTGTGAAAGGAATCGACCACTGTATTCAAAGTTTTTCAACAATATTCGTCACCACAATTTCCCCATTATATTTCCAAGATTTATATGATTTAATTTTTTTTTCGACTGTGTGAAGTAAACGATCGGTGGACAGATAAAGAGACAGAGAGAGAGAGAAGAATGGGATGTAGTAAGTATTCGGGGTAAACATTATTGGTATTTAACAGTGTCGCAGCCATAGCTCGATGCATACACAGGTACCCTCGTGTTTCGATAAATATCATTTTTTTAAATTCTTATGTGCAAATATTAGACGTACATAAAACTTGTATATATACAAAAAAATCTGTATATTAAAAGATTTGGATAATTAATTAATTATTCATTAGAGTCGAAAAGAAATCTGGGTGTTTGTTTTCCCCCCTCTTGTGCTATCGCCGCGCCACTGCGTGCACGTGCGACGGTGTCATTGGACGAAGTGAATCACAAAAAATCTGTGCTTCGAGGTATTTGAATAAAAAATTAAATTTGTATTGAAAAAAAGAAATCACATTCATTTTTGATTCGTGGATGACCATTTGTGACCTCGAATTCCCTACAACGAGGGTTTTTTTTCAGCTATAAGGATGTACCGTGAAAACGATATCTATTCGCTAAGCGAGAAACCAAAGTAACAATAAAAATATTTAACACAAACGTTAATTAATCGAACAAACATCGATACCCTTAAGGTAAAAAAAAAAAACAGACTCCTCGCGAGGAGACGATGCTCTCTACTTTTCGTGCTCTCGTCCGAAACCACTGCGGATTCGTTTCGTAATAAAAAACTTTCAATGCCATCTAAATCGTCGTGGAACGCTTTCATTTGTGGTGTGCCTTTCGGTCGGATTTTTGACAAGTGCAAAGGACTCTTTAGTGATGAATGGAATATATAAAAAAAAATTCTGCGACGCGATAAAAAGACGAGATGAGAAAAGTGGAGAATGATGTTCCGACAACCTTCGTTTATAATTATTTATCTCATTCGTTATTTATTTATTTTTCATTTTATTTCGAACATTAACCAGTGACAGCAAACGCCCATTTAGAAAATTGCGCATGTCGTATATTCATAGCTGTATATATATATTTATGGATATACTTATTATATTGACAACCAAACACACACATAAATATTAAACCCACAATATAAAAAATGTAATATCGATGCTCCGTTAATATATTAAGGTACGTATATATCGATAATAGAAGCATAGAAACATCCAACATCTCATTTCATTTGACGATATCCACACGACGTTGACACAGTATACAAAAATTTATATATGTTCGTGTGTGTGTGAGGCTGTTATTGTTTGAATTCAGTTTCCGGAGAAGACTTTCAGGATGGACTGTATTTGGTCCCTTTTGTTTTTTTGCACGTGCAAAATTACTTGAGACAAAGTAAAAGCGATAAACAACTAAAAAGCGAAATTTGCTGTGGAAACTTTTAAGTTGGTGACCACGATGTCTGATTAACCTGTTGGCCGATAAGGTTGTAATTTGGTACATATCTCATCCATTGTTTTCTGGCAATGGTAGCAGAATTGAGTCGAAATAATTGTAACGTTTTGTTTTATGATCCGCAGGAGAAGAAAGCAGTGGGCGAAGAATCGATAAGCGAAAATTCAGCATGGTCGCCGCGTTTTGTGGAAAAGTAATTTTTCCATCTCATTCTCTAGTGCCAATGCTCCACGCTGGATTCCTCAGCCGTTTGCACATAAATATGTGTACGAAATAACAAAAAATTGATTTGGAAAGTTGGAAAAGTTATTCCATCCAGAAAATCACGTCTGGAAACGGGATTTCAGACAACAATGCGGCCTTCAACCGCATATAGTGTTGGTAGATACATAAATATACATTACCCATGTACTTGGAATCGAAATTGAATTTCCACGTCTAGAGAAAAATTGCAGAAATGAAAAATCTGAATCAGCCTCTCGTAGCATTATTTTGAGGATTTAAAAAAAAATGTTCAAAGACGCAAAAAGAAGTATTAATCGATCTGGAACTTTGTCAAAAAGTGAGAATTGGTATTCTTCGAATTCAGTGATAAAGTCAGTCGAAGAAGTGAACCGCGGAGGGAATTTGCAAGCGCCAAAACACTATTTCACTTAATAGGGTTTTGTTCTCGCAAAAAGCCCTTGCAACCAAGTTTATGAGCTTGTACATAGGGAGTATATATCTATATACTACCCATAGTATATATCCATATATATATATATACACACACATAAAATATATACGATCTTGAAACGAATGCAGTGCACGAGTGGAACTAGCTGGGTGCTCGTTGGAAGAACTTTTTGCGGTTCGTTCTCGACACCGTTCGTCGACGTCGGGAAAGAAAGAAAGAAGAAAGAGAGAGAACGAGGGAGAGGGAGAGAGAGAGATGGAATGAAAGAGAGCAAAGCGATAAATCGATTTCGCCCTTTCTCCCCTCGCTCTTCCTCTAAACTCACTGTTCGCTTACGTCATACGCATTGACAAAAGAAGGGAAAAAAGGCCAAGTTCGTTGAAGATTTTGCGCTGAACACGAATGTCCACTTTGCGGATTGTCGGCCGCGTGAGAACAAAATTAAAGAACGCGACGATGAAAAAAAAAGGAGTCGTTGGATCGTTTGGTTCAACGATCGCTTAATGCAGCGTGAAGTCTTTCAGGGACTGCAAATTCTTCACCAAAGACCGCGATGCGTCAGAAATTTCTTTTATTGTTGATTCGAGCGTCTCGTGCTTTTTTTTCATTTGGCTAATCGACGAACCAATTTAATTGAACGGTCGAAGCACATTCACGAATGAAAAGAACGGACCTCGGCAACCGTGGCGGAAAATTAAAGCAAAGGAGGCAGAATAATTTTTGTGTCTTTGATTCTGACCAGGAAAATTTCGTATTATCGCAAATCCAGCAATTCAGCTGGAATACCAAAGAGCACCCAGTCGAGATAATTATTGAATGAGAAAAAAAAACCAGAGAATATCATATCGAACGATATTAAAATGAAGATGTCTGGTGCAGTGGCTGGCGAGCAAGAAGGGGTTGTTATCGCTAAGTACGTATAAAGCGTTGGCTCGAAACGAGGGAATGAATGCGATGGGAGAAAGGAAAATATTCCCAGAGCTAATGAGCAATTAATAAGCGTCCTGCGTCAATTTGAAGTTTTGAAAATAAATATTTGACGAATTAACCAATGTTAAGACTTCCGGGCAGACATTCAAGATTCGCATCGAGCCACGATAACGAGGAAATAATAAACCAGCTAAGTTTGTTTATTGATTTATTCGTTCGAGCCTTCCAAGATCGCAACGATCTTGCTGGGCTCATTTCTTCGTGAAAAAAAAATCGATTTTTTTTACACGAGATGTGATCTGTTTGTTTTGTTTTTTGTTTTTTTTTTTTTTTGAGGGTACCTGAGCCACATGTGGGCCGGGCTGCTCGCAACTTCATAGCTGTTTCGCTCGTTAGCAGGGCTTTCCATCCGGTCGGTGGATCGTACTTTCCTGATTGGCCAACGTTTACATATACGATCAGAAACACCAGCCGTCGGTAAACTCTACTTAATTTTTTAACTGTACATGTACACACGGTTCCCGTTTCTTTGCCAAGTATTTTTTTTTTCAATATTTTTTATTTCATCGTTATTCATTTATTTATTATATACTCGAGGAAACGACGATTCGCTGTTTTGTGTTTACAATTAATTAACGATTGAAATATCAGTGTGAAAAAGTGTCTANATCAACTTTTTCGGGGTACGTTTTTGTTTATCGTCGTGGAGCGATTGCTGCAAATATTCGCTTCGTTTTTTTCGATCGAATTTATTTTAGTGACGCCACGTTTCGTTGTTGAAAATAAATAAATTGAACAAGTATTGGAAGTTTGAATATTTTATTGCCAGGTTTCTCGTCTGTAGGAATGCCTGGGGACGAAAATTTAAAAGCACGAAAATATGTCTCGCAAAAACGTCATCGAGAAAGCTCGATACTTTATTTTTAACCGCGTCTAAAAATGTCGCGGAATTACCGTTAAGGATAGCAGACAGTCTATCGAACAAACATATGGAGAGACCGAGTGAGTTCTAAATTTGTACTCGTAACCTGTCACGAACTTTGGAACGACAAAAAACCGGTCAGTTGTTTCTCTCTGGGCGATCCGAACAAGCTCGTATCGCGGTCAATTCGTGAAAGGGGTTGAATCGAAAACTACCCTCGTTCTACCTATTCGTCGCGATATACAGACGTAATAATGCATCGAAAAGTTCGGTAAACCATTTTTTCCAAGTGCCCCAAAGTTCCTCGACACACGTGACCTATAATGTTGTTACGTACATAAATACAAAAATTCCGTTGGTACTAAATTTCGTCGCCGTTAAACTTTGAACTTTCACAAACTGTACACAGCCCGTTGTTTTCGTGAAAAATATACGAAATTGACGTCATGTCTTTCTCTTTTGACCTTGAGCACCCTTTCTATTCGACATTCAACCTTGGTAAATCGCCCTTAACAAAAGACTTGTTTATCCGATCCGAGCGTGTTATTTTCCGGCGAAAAACAAGAAATTTATTATCGCCGCTGAATCGAAGTTTTTCCGGTTTTTTTTTCCCATTCGTGCCCAAGAATTTGTTTTTATGATTCGATTCTTCGCTATAGGGCTTCTAATTATATTTTACACAGTGAGTGAATCGTATACGAATGGAAGAAAAATGTTGAAGAGGACAAAAGTGAATTTTTATACGAAAAATCAAAATGAAATTTTTCTCTTTTCGAATTCAAGGCGAACGAAACCTTTCGAAGGGTTTCACGATAATTATTCCCCCTTATGTTTGGTTCCCGATGAAATCCCCGGAAGATCGTAAGAAGCAAAGCTATAAATTCTTGATGGGAAAATAAAATAGTCCGCGGGGGCCTTTAACAAGGAAATAAAAGGTGGACACTCAATGCATCTGAATGCCGAATGTGTTGTGTTTACGAGGAACGTGTACAAGTTTTCCGGCAAGGAGCCAAAGAGCCCGCCGACACTCCTTGGACCGCTTTACCCAATTAAAACTTCGTGTCACACTTGACCGACGAATGCAAGGCTTTTACGGTTGAGCCTTCGATCATTCTCGTCCCGTGAAAAGTAACGAATTAAACGACGGTTTCAAAAGCCCAATCGACACTCGCGAGCTAAACGAGAAACGAATTTCCTTCTTTTCTTTTTTCCTCCGGAAGAGAGCGACTCCAATTTTTCGTCGAGGCAATCGTCGTACCCAAGTTTTCATTACGATCAAATTTAACCTTGAAAACTTTTTTAATCACGTTTTTACTTCCCGAAATCTCAACCACTTTTAATACTCTAAAAGTTGTGACGAAAAAAAAAATTCAATTTTTATAGCAATCGCTCCACGTGCACCGAGAATTTGATTCTCCTGAATTCATTCTCGTCGAGAATTTTATTTTCTACTTTTCTTTCAGAAACCATGAAACGTCACGTGACAGGGCAATATTATATTTACAACAGGTGCTCGGCACGCTTTTGTGCTCGTATTTATATGTGTGTGTGTCTGTGTGTTCTTATCCATTTTGGCAACGCGTTTAAAGTGAGTAAAGAATGTTTTATACGGACTGTTTCATCAAAACTCGACGCTCGTTTTTATCCCGAGGCTGCTTCGGGTTATCGAGAATCTTCGTGTATTGATTTCAATATCTCAAACGTTTTTTTCGACTCACGTAAAAAAAAACTGAGATTTCAAGAATTTTTGTTTTTTCAATTTTCAGGAAAATGTGAAGAGAAAAATGTAATTCGATTGTTTTGCATGTTTGTGAGATTGAAAATCATTTTCTTTCCGCGATGTGACTGAATTTCAAAACAATTTGGAGTCAGCAATCGCTCATTCATAAATATCTAAACTCGTAAAGATTAATCTTGACGATTTTATGATTCGGAGCTGAATAAAAGAAATGAGAAAATAGTGACAACAAACTTACCGAATGGCAACTCGAAACGACAGGCTATCAGCAATGTATGACCAGTTGGAGCTTTTGTGCCAACGACCTCACCCCCCAACATCTCCAGTTCCGAGTCCAGGCTGACCCATTGACCGGAATCATCCTATAAATAAATCATCCACGTGAATTAATAATCCATGACGATATCAACCTGGTGATTTTCATGTTCGAATTCCACGCATTGCAACCGATATTCGCGTATCGTTTTTATGGCATTTATTGATGAATGCATTGCCCTGCCATCGTCGAGTTAAATAAAACGATATTGTTCAATTAATGATTATGGTTTAAGGGGTTCCATCAGGATAAGGAGTGGCTGGATGCTCGGGCAATAATTTTTTACGNATAAATAAATCATCCACGTGAATTAATAATCCATGACGATATCAACCTGGTGATTTTCATGTTCGAATTCCACGCATTGCAACCGATATTCGCGTATCGTTTTTATGGCATTTATTGATGAATGCATTGCCCTGCCATCGTCGAGTTAAATAAAACGATATTGTTCAATTAATGATTATGGTTTAAGGGGTTCCATCAGGATAAGGAGTGGCTGGATGGTCGGGCAATAATTTTTTACGTCAGAAGAATCAAATTTTATGAAAAAAAAATCGTATCAGTAATTATCGATGATCTCATCGAAACATATAGTTACAAAGTCTTATGTAAGAGTTTCCGAGCGGGCGCAACAGACTCTTGTCTCGGGAGAACGTCTGGGATCTTGTGGCAAACTTATTAATTTATCCCGTCGGGATATACGAGCGTAAAGTTTGAATGGAAGGTTTTGTATCGAAATATGAAAAGCGAGTTGAAAGACAGGGGTCGAGGGTGAAGATACGAGAGGGCAGAGTATCGTCGGTTTTGATTCGTCCACGTAAAAACTTGTACCGAAAAACTTTTCGCATTTCCATCATACTTTACGGAGACTGGTAAGAGGTAAAAAAATGAAACTGGGAGTACATCCTCCGCGGACTTTGTTCTAACGAGAAAAAGAGGAGAAACACGTGGAATTGTTTCTTCCGACCTGAAGACATTATTTATTCAACAGTCAGCGAGTTTGCAGAACTCGTAACTTGGGACACGGTGAAGAGAATAAAAGGAAACAAAAATGAGAGGACGGAGCGAGAAAAAAAAACGTATATCGTGCCTAACTCCGGGCTCGAACAGAGCGAAACAAACCAGAGATTTTCCAACGTGACACGAATTTTTTTCGGCAATCTTATATTCTCTTCCTTTCAGCGTTGCGATAATTTTATTTTTCCTGCTGCTGCTCCCAATTGCTAAGGGTGTGTGCAAGAATAACTTTCCCCAGCGGACTGTTACACTTTGCCGAGTGAGTGAACAGCTCCGCACGCAACGAATAAGTAACACAAACATAACCGTTATAAATTATATACGCTCGGGTATTTCCGTTCTCAACCAAAACCAAAGGTAATTGCGAGACGTTCCATGGACCTGCCACGGTTCAGAGTGCAAATAATTAATGAGCTGTAATTAATTGCACGCGGAAAAACGTTTAGGTTAGAAAAAAGATTTCAACAATGATTCATGACGTTATAATTATCCTTGGGCTCTTTTATTTTATATTGTTTATCAACTTAAACAAACGGCAGGGAAAGACGTGGAAGGGAATTTATTCGCCTAGACGTTTNCACAAACATAACCGTTATAAATTATATACGCTCGGGTATTTCCGTTCTCAACCAAAACCAAAGGTAATTGCGAGACGTTCCATGGACCTGCCACGGTTCAGAGTGCAAATAATTAATGAGCTGTAATTAATTGCACGCGGAAAAACGTTTAGGTTAGAAAAAAGATTTCAACAATGATTCATGACATTATAATTATCCTTGGGCTCTTTTATTTTATATTGTTTATCAACTTGAACAAACGGCAGGGAAAGACGTGGAGGGGAATTTATTCGCCTAGACGTTTCATCGAATCCTTCCTCGTAGCAGCTCGTTCATCAACTCAATACGTAATAAACCTCGCGTGTGTTTTATTTTCTCGTAGACCACTGCACGTCTTCTTGGCTGGGGGAAAGGAAAGAGGAGCAGTACGAAGTTTAATCGGATATTCAGAGGGGCATCTCCGGCGGAAGAAAAATATTGAGACAGAAAAGGTTGCTCGATTCTTGGGGAAAGAAAAATATAAATAATTGAAAAGAATTTGTTGAGATGACATTTTTCCAGCTTCGGCCGAGGTCCGTTGAGCCGGACGAACGGCAGGAGATAAAAATTGAAGATCAAATCCTCGTGACCATTACTGAAGCAAATGTTCACTTCATATTTTCTACTAAAAATATTTCGAAAATTTCGAAAAGCTCGTGCCCTGTCGTGGGGATGAAAATAGAAAATCTACAATGGAGTTTTCAGTGTCGTCAGTTTGTTTGTAATCGCGACGATGGGAAGCACGTGCTTTTTAACAATTCAGTGGATACTCTTTTCGCATTTCTCAAATCAAACAGCACTCGTCGCATCGTAAAAAAAAGGTTTGTGTCGAAAGAATTACGGAGAGATCGCAACGACGTTTTTCGAGGTATAAATAAAACTGAGAAAGATATGGAAACTCTGATAAAGCTATATATGTATAATTTACTAGGACGTTCTCTATTTCTCGTCCTGAATCGAAGATACCAGGGCCAACTCTTTTTCTATGTAAATTCGATTCAAAGGACTTTACCACGAGAGTTTTAACATCGGAGGAAGAGAGAAAGAGAGTGTGGAAGGAAAGAAAAGAGGGTGAGAAAGTGTTTACCCGACACTCGTATTATAGTCGTAGGATTCCCTCTGGCCAAGAGATGCCGGAGGCTTTCCTCGCGTCTTTCGGAGGAATCATCGATTCTTCTTTGCTACTTGAGCGATAGCGAAGCTCTATAAATATACGTGAAATTCTGAGTGTCAAAAGGGCACAAGTTTGACTATTCAATACGTGAACTTTCGAGTCATTCGTTCTTTTAGAGGTTAACCAACAATTTATATCCATATGTATGTAGAAATATATATCGAGGAAACTGAATTCTCTGCAGATGCTTGATGTTGTTGATAGCAAGAAAAAAAAGCCTTTTATTTCTCTCTCTTTCTTCCTCTCAGCTTTCTAGTGCTGAATTCGATCGGAGTACTCGATAGTGCGACGAGGTAGTGAATATAATGAACAAATGAAGAAATATAATGGCTGTGGTTGGGAATTTACTGGAGATCGAACTGCAGCCTTTATTCCATTCCATTATCCTCTCATTATTTTTTTTCTATTTCTATTTTCACACTTGCTTGAAATTCAATTGCAAGATTAAGCGTCGCATGCAAGGACGGATGTAATATTCATTTTGCAACGACGACTATTCCAGAAAACTAATTTTTTAAAAAGAATTCACTCGAGGTGAGTGGAGAAAAAAGTTTTACAACGTTGGGGATAAATGAATAAATAAAATTTTGCACTGTTCAACTATTCAACGTGCGGAATCATGTGACATGTTGGTGACGTCAGCAATCACAACTTTCTCACAATATATTATAGATATTCGAATGGAAAATGCAGAAAAAAAGTCACGCCATACGTGAGCAGAGGAAAAAAAAAGATAAAGTTTGGATAAAAATGGAGGAATATTATTGTTCTTGCGGATTGATCAATTGGCCGTAATCCTTGGATCGATAGGACCAAGTCGAGGGTCCCGAATTGGATGGGAAACCCGACGTCAATTCGTCGTCAACGACGACACTCTTTCTCGGTCGCTACGACGGCCGAAAATAGAGAGAAACCAAGTTGAGGGGTCGTGAGCAGGTCGTCGAAATAGAAAAAGGCTCAGCCTAGAATGGCAATGGAAAGAGAGGAGCGTATGAGGTTGGTGAAACGGTTGGCGATGGCGGGGTTTGGGTTGAGCAGGACCGATTTGCAGCGTGAAATCCATAAAACTGTAATTTCCCGAGCGTTCTCGTTAAAGCTCGCACCAAAAGCCACGAAAGCTCGTCCCGTGAGATCAAATTAGTCAAACGAACACTTACACGCTTACGAGGATGTGAATCTTCACGTATGTCTCTACATATCAATGAACTTGGATCAAAAAGACATTTCGGGCATTTTAATTGAAGAGTCTGCAGGCCCTTTTGACGTTGAGTCAACGATACGAACGTTTGTACATGTGGCGATGTATATAGAAGGCAGAGTAGGAGGAACAGAGCGAAAGAGATAGAGAGAGAGAGAGAGAGAGAGAGAGAGAGAGCATATAACAATGATAAAAGAGCCGACGTGTGGCTGGCCAGACTAAACGTTTAGGAAGGTTGGGAAACGATCGAATCAGTCACGCTCCGAATAAGCCTTTGTCCATTTAGTTAATTTATTTTTCTTTTTACTTTTTATTCTCCTTTCCAAATTGTTTTTTTTCTACGTCAGTCTTTTTTCTCGTTTCATCAATAATTTATTTTGTATTTTTTTTTCTTGGCCCCGATGAGACTTGAGATTCACTGATGAACGAACATAGACCGGCCTGGAGTTGAGGAGTTTTCAATAAGACGGAGATTATTTGCCCGAGGCTTGATTGCTCGTCGAGATAACGATTCGAGGAGGCAATTATTTTCATGATCATTACCGCAATTCAAGCAGAACTCGTCGATGGCGATTCGAACCAAGCTGAATAATGATCGCGAACGTTTTAAGGGTCACTATTCGACAAGATTCCATTGCGCAGGGATGATGGAGAATTTAGAGTATGTGCGTGGGTTGACGCAGTTGCGAGGTAAGGCTGCAATGTAACGATCCGAATTTCATCTCCCGGAACTTACACCCTGAGAACGGGAACAGTTCTTGTCTATGCGTTTTCGATTCTTTACGATTTATGGATGGAACGATGAGAAACGTTGCAAGCGAAATCTTGCGCCTTCTCTGTCTATCAGATTGTCTGAATTTTCTCTCGAGATGTCAATCCCCGCAGCTGCTAATGATAACGTCGAGGGGATTCGAAAGCTACCAATGTCAACAACGACTTTCTCATGTCTCTTTCCATTTTCCCTATTTCTTTCAACAAGTTTCGTATATTTCGTGCTTCCGAAGGGTGTAAAATCCATCTTGAAATTCTGATAGCTTGAGAAACGAATCGTAAGTACGAAAGCTTGAATGACAAATAAGCCCAAGCCTGAGATGGTGTTCCGAACATTGAGTGGCACCCTAAAACAACTCTAATTTCCTGTTTCGTGTTCTTTTCAATCGCTCTCGTTGTATTTCCGTTTATCTGTGTTGCACTCTTTCCCTTTTTTTCATTTTTAACAAAAAAGCTATCAGATTTTTCGCAATTACCATTCTCCTCGACGCTCATTGATACTGGCCTGACAATCACATTTTCGTTTGAACGCTCGTTACGACCTTCGCCTTATTTTCTGCTCTAATCTCCATCCTCAAGTTCGTTCGGATGTAACACGATAAAGAGTCCAAGTAGCCACAATGAGACATAAACTCAATGAAGAAAATTAAGACAACGAGAAAACATGGTCGTCGTGCGATCGTATCCAGCTTTATGGTCGCAGAATTCATTATCCAAGAGCTCGGAAAAAGCTCTAGAGCCAGATTTTCCGTAATGTAGAAAGAAATGTTGGGAGCACTTGGGAAAAAGGATCCTTATCGTTGTTACCCTTGATCCCACGCTCGCGAATTACTTTTCCAACCTCACCGTATAAAGCGCGGCGAGTGAGGCAAAGAGGTATGCCAATTCAACGTTTATATGTCTAAACAGGACAATAGAAAAAAGCGTCGTTAGGAAAAAGCATTAAAGGTCTGCCGAGTCAATGGACGTGACGAAAACAAAAAACAAACTATCAACGGGTTAAGGACAAGAGATAAAAATAATCGTGTAGCCAGCAACGTGGAGCTAAATTATTCCGACGTAAAAAAAAAGGAGAATTTCATGTCGCACGCGTTCCAGCACAAATGAACTCATTAACGATCGAGACTAAATTGAGTCACGGAATGATGGTAGAGACGTTCCACGAAAAGTCAAATATTGCGCGTCTTATTGATAAAAGCGTCCGATCAGTAAACATGTAAACAGTTGATACTCTCGATGTTGACGGATTATGGAGGCGTTGGTGAAGAAGGGTGGAAAATACGTTTCTACGTCGTTAACCAGTTTTGACAGCACGACAACGCCAATCCCTGAGCATTGACTCAGACCATTGTTGCATATTAATGAAAATTAATTTTCGGATATTGAGTGAGAAGATCGGAAAATTCAACCAACAAGAAACCAACTTTTTAGTTCCATGCAGACGCAGCAGCAAATCGAGACTAATGTGAGAAAGATTTATTTTCAGGTATTTGTTTGCACCGAAAATTTGTAAGTATAATAAGCTCGGAGAGCTAATCGTTCGGGCAAAGCTAAAGAAAACAGTTGAAAGGAGCACACGTACGATCACAGACTTGGCAACGCGTCGATTTGATAATTGGGAGAACAAGGAAAAGCCTTCCCGGTGGCGAAACGTAAGGGTCGTAAAGACGAGTTGGACAAAGCCTTGAGAAATATATGCGTACATGTTATCGCGAGAGGGTAGAGGAGAGAAAAAATAGTATGAGTAAGAATGCCGCGGAAAATAGTGGAGGAGAGAAACGGAGAACGAGAGAGAGAGGAAGGGAGTAGTCGAGATTTCAGGGAGAGAACTACTTACAACACTGTGGGGAAGTGACCTCGTTTTCGTCGTGCACACGCGAGTGTATGGGCCTTGCAAATACCCGCGACACTTTGTCCGGTATATCTATATGCATTCATCTATAAATACGTATATATTGAAGCATATATTTACACCTATGTCTAACGTGTATGGAGTAATTAATACCAGGTCAGTCATATCACAAGTCAAACGATCTACTTAACCATTTTAATAACCTACTCGATCTTGATCAATCAAAATAATCACCAAAATGTGCTGAAACGAATTAAAAATCATTAAACCTTTCCTCGTTTTTTTTTGCATCAAATTCTTTCCATTATTTCCCAATTTTTTCATAGTTCGAACACGTGACGTCATCCTGTAATCGATTCATTGAAAAACTATCAAATTTCCATCTGCCATAAGTTAATTCACAGCAAACTCTCAGAAAAGTGTTTTTTTTTTTTAATATTTACGTAACTTTTTCAATCGCACTGTTTGGTTGAATCGCGACAGAGTGCTTTTGCTATCGCATTCTAGTTGTTGTCAGTTTGTTATCGAATGGCCCATACCAAGGTTTATATTTAGTGTCAGAGTAGAGTAGTGCTTGCTATATGCTTTTGCGAACAAAACGACAAGCTCGTATGTACACGTACGGAGCAGGAGTCATAGTGGTACGTGGGTAGAACGAGTTGTATATAGTTCCACGTGCACCCGTTTGCACCCTCGCGAGAAAGAGCGAAGGAGATATGGACTGTCTCTTTCGTATATTTCTCGTCTCTGTTCTTTAGCTCGACTGTCGCTGTCGTCGCGTTTCTCCGCGGGCAACGCGGGCTCTCCTGTCACGTTAATTGGCGTCAAAGCATTTCGCCCAGAGTGCAGCTGGTGTTCCGAATTTGCGTATGCACTTATTTCCCATATACGTATATCTCGCGTTACTGTATAGTACGTTACTATGGATATAGACATTTCTAGTCTCTTATCTTTCCTCCACCCTTTCTTGCTTTTTATTTGTATTTTTTCTCATCCATCCCCCCCCCCTCTTTTGTCGCTCTATTTAAATCCGCGCGATGGTCTCGGTGGTGAAAGAGGATGAAAAGGGGAAAAAAAAGAAATTAGAGAAAGTGAAACACACACGTTTGTCCAGGGCACCAAGGGCGACAATGTGGAACACGTCGGAGTGACACGTTTCTACATTTATAACTTTTCCTTTGCGAACATATTTCATTGCGGCTTTTTTTTCCATATTTTTTTGTTCGAGTGTTTATTAGGGTGGCTGAAAGAAAATCGATATTTTTTTCTCGAGCATAGTTGCTAGAAAGTTGGAGCATGATAAAAAATATATATGTACGAACCGAGGGGTTGGGGCCGAACATTGAAAGGCTGCGTAAGCGACTTTCATATTTTTTTCCAATTGATGAACGGAAAACGATCATTTTTATTGAAAATTCAACAAACAAATTCAATTTTTGATCGTCTATTGAATTTGTAACGACGGAGAATGATTGACTCAAATTTACGTCACTCGAGAAATTAGATGGACCATCTTTCTTGAATGAAATTGACGGAACGGATCGACAGGATCGGCGAAAACTGAGCCAGCATTTTTTTCTTTTTTTTTTTCATATTCTCGTGTTTCATTCCAATCTCCACATAATATCCGAAAAAAGGACAAGCTCGAAGAAACTTTCCATCTCTTTGGGAAACGAACCGTTATTTTTTTCTCGAGTTTCATTCCAATCGAGACACAATATCCGATCGTCCATTGCCTCGATAAGAGGGTGATGGGTGGCAGAAAAAGAGTTAACCAGAGAGCGTGAGAGAGAACCGAGAAAAGTTGATCCGAAAATGCGATGCAATGTTTACAGCACTTTTCGTTGTGTCTCCGTAACTTTCGTCTCGTAGTCACACATTTTTCTGTTTAATTCTCAACATGCTCGTATTTTTCTTCCTCTGTCTCTCTTTTACGCTGCATTTCAACTTCCCCAGGTTGATTGGCGTTCCTGTTGTGTGTGCAACTCGTTGTTCCAGAGGAAAGCGAAAGAGGATCGAAAAAAAAAACAAACAAAGTGCGAGGAAAAAAAAAGCATGAAAACGGGGGAAAATAGAAGTGACAGAAAGCAGAAACGTGGGAAAATGGACAAGTAAACATATGAAAGTATAGGAGACTACATAAACAAAAACATACCAGCTCAGACTCGTTTCACCTTCGTTTCTGTTCTAGTTGCATTCTTTTTCGTCTCTATCTCTTGATTCTTCTGTTATACACGTTTATATGTGTATGGACACAAACGTATACGAAGAAGAGGGAGGAAACACATGCGCTGTGTGGCACAACCGCTTATGCATTTATCACGCGACCGTCGCAAACTATAGGCCAACCTTTCTCGCATGTATACACGTTTAAAATACACACACACACGTGCTGAAACGCTCGACACATGAAAATGCGTTCATCGGTGAATACGTCAGTGGCCGTAGCCGCGTCTGACAGGGCAAGGACGTAACCACTGACACGCACGTTTGTTCGAGCTTCGGAAGATGAACATCAGCGTCACTGCGACACATTGCTCATGTGTATTCTGAATTTTACGTAGAGATCCCTGCAGAATCCTCCATGAACCCGATCATTTTTAAAAGCAGTTACTAAATTTTTATTTATTTGAAAAGAAAATTGTGAATTTTTTGTAAAATAAAAGGAAAAAACAGACGAAATAGTAAACGGGATTCTCGGGGTCGAGAATAATTGTGCGATGAAAAAAATTTGTATCAGGAATGAAAAAGCAATATGCAAAAGGAGCGAATTTATTTTTCGAAAGCTTTATCATCTCTGTTCTGACTTCCCAACCATTTTCTCCATGTTCTGGAAGCTCAAGCAGTGGAAAAATCGAAATAGTGGAAAAGGAAAAATAGCTCAGGGAATATAGCGCTCCTGGGCGACTGTACCAAATGATTTCCTCAAAAGGTGCACAGATATCTTTGGAAACAGACTTTCAAGAGGATGTAGAGCCAAGAGACTCGCATATAAGGCATTTGTCACGTTTTGGACACGATCGTATATCACGAGAGCATAAGGCATGGATACGATTCGTGACCGTCTGACCAATGATGTACATTTCTACTAGCTCGCTTTCTCGAACTCTCCCACCTAGTGAATGTTACGTCGTAACGATCTCTGTGGATCGAAGGGGCTTTGCTGACAAGATCGCTGAGTGAAATTTTACGCCTTTGCGTACGTTTACACCCGATGCGTAAATAACTCACACGAATGGGGCATTTCGTTCAAACTTTACCAACTGTTATCTTCATGGAAGCCATTTTTTTGTCTACACTATATTAATGTTTTTTTCTTTGTTAAACAAGAATCGGGAGGTTTCCCAAGAGACAGAATTTGGTCCCTTGACTCTATTTTTCTGGCAACCTTCTTAAGCCGTCTTTTCCTTTATCTCTCGCTCTCTTTCTACTCAGAGGATTCCAGTGGGTCAAACTATCGTATGGATTACGGGAGAAATAATCGTTCTACCGTGAAACGATAGAGCGACGGCTGAGTTATGAGGAATTCGATGGTGGAAAAAGGATTATCGTGTGTGTAATAAACTCCAGGAATGGGAAGTGATAAGAAAATTTTGAGAACATGGAAAAAAAAAAACAAATAAATAAAAATTTGTTGCTCGTTTACAGAGAAAATCTTTGAATTTTTATTTTATTTGCGGAATTCTTTTCTATTCAAAAATCCTTCGAACTTGAACGTCAAAATATTTCAAGAACGTTTGTTATTACGATTCTATGATATTCTCCATTCAATAACCAGTTTATCGTTAGCGAATCGGTGGACATCGTGGACGTATCGTCGAGTTTCGTGACAATTGACCCTCCCCTCTGTTTTCCCATCAAACAAACCGATCCACCCTAATTTTTTCATTCGTGGAAAAATGGTCGGGAGAATAGAATTTCACGACGCACACGCTCTTCTCGAGTATCTGTCAATGGGATCAGGTTTAACTTCTTTTCTGTATATTTTGCAAGGGTTGTTAGAAATGATGAATTGAGGGTGAACAAGTATCTTGATGAAGAGTTGGAAAGCGATGGTCGAAGAATGGAATTCATGGGGTTTAATCTGTCAAATCTTTTTGTATGAATAAACGAGGCTTCATTTCTCTCTGGGATTGAGAACAAGACGATAAATCTGGAAAGATAGTAAAAAGGAGGGTGAGAAGAAAGAGGATGAAGTAAGTAAGTGATCCTTTCGATTTACTGCGAGCTGAAAGAAATATACTTCGTCATTGGAGGTTATTTCAGTGTAACTCTTTATTCGAATATAAGCAAATGAAATTCTGGGAGGATCGAAGACAGAACGTGGGTGAATTTCTAGACGTCGGGATGACGTACACAGAGACGAGACTTTATGCTCCATTTTTTTTCCACCCACTCACTATCTCTCGATTCTCAATCCCTTTTATCGCTCTTTCAGCTTGTGAAACGAGCTCACGATGTTTAATTTAATTCTCTGACGAGGAAATCTTTTGATCCCACCGAAAAAAAAAAAATCACCAAACGTTGTATGTTTTATTGTGAAAAAAGAAAAAGTTGGCGAATAAATTTACATTCGAGTATCGGTTTTTGCTCACGTCGAGTACCCAGACGAGTTTTTCTAATTTTTCTTCCTTTTTTCCGGTTAAAGGGTTTGTGCTGCTGCGGCGGAGTACCGTATAATGAAAACCAGTAGTTAAAGATCAAAAACATTTCACCACGTACTAACAGGGCTATTGACACGATTACGCCGTGGCAAATGTCGTTAATAATGAAAATTTACTCGCTCGAATTGTTATTGTTGACCTCAACGAAAATTGCATAAATTAACATAACTTGAGAAATTTCTTTGAACACGACAAGCTTATCGTTCTCGATTCATGAACGATATTAATTCGTCAAATTATTGATCCTTGTTACGTGCGATTTGACCCGTTTCGAACTATTTCGAGCTGTTACCAACAGAATATTTTGGAGACTCGCTTCAACGTTAATTCATCGGGAATATTATCGAATTGTCGCAATTTTCAATCATCTAACAATTTCTCATTCATACTGGGCCTGGAATTGAACATAAAAATCGCGTGAATCTCAAAAGAAAAATGTGCTCGTGAACGTTTCATTGTTGACGAAATCAGCTGAAACGTTAATACGATCGAGTAAGACAAATGCAGTTATGACAAGTATTAATTCTTAATGCGAGTTGTAATTAAACGGAGTGATGGAAAAATTCGGTATACGTAACGTTCGGCTAACCCATGTGTCTGACTGGTTCATGGGTTTGACTACTTGACGCGTGACGACGACTCTCCAGCAACTTACTTGACACAGCAAAGTCAGCGTATTTCTAATGTGAATCGAACCCCACTACCGCGTATGTAGATCTCGCGTGCCTGGCTTTATGAATATTTTAATCCAGGCCTGACCCAGATTGTCCTCGCAACAGGAAAGCAACCACCTTTTTCCTCTTTCTCTCTCTCTCTCTCTCTCTCTCTCTCTCGCACAGACACACACACGTACTTTTTCTCTCGACACTTTCGCAACGATAAAAATTGCTCTCGTGTGCAACTGCTGCTGAGATTTTCCACGAGAAACTCGGGTGGTTTCGATTTTTCTAAAAGTCTTTTTGACCTTGGGTCAACATTTTTCTTTCATTTATCTTCATTCGAAATACTTTCTTCGTGAAGAGACGTGAGTCTTTTTTTACTTCTGAGTAGTTTTTCTTTTTTAATCAATTCGGATGGATCATTATTGTAAATAAATAGATAAAAAATAAGTAATCACACTTCTCGTGAGTGGAAATCCAGCATATAATACAAAAAAAGGAAAGAGACTCTTTCGTCTGGCAAATAAAAGGAAGAACCAGGGTATAAAAAAAAAATAAGAAATTCAGTGACAGGGTATGTCGAGCCCTTGGAACCAGAACGGTTGAACCCTAAACCTCAGCCGTTTTTCCTTACCGACGCGAATCTTCTCTTCCCTCTGTTACAATTTCATCCCTTCATCTTCTTAACCCAAGGGATTTCGAGTGGAATTCTCTTCGACTCTTGTGTGCGCCAGACTCTCGAGCTTTCTGCATCCCAGAAATAGGCTTCTTCTCTCTTGCTCACTCACATAAGGAACAGACATAGAGACACGAGATGAAACGTGACTGAAATCGACTTTCCTACCATCCCGTTCCTACTCTCTTGTTCCCGCGGTTGAAAAACCACCTTCCAAACCTCTCGCCCCTCTCTCTCCCTCAACTTTCGTCACACTCGAGCCGTATGTACAAACTCACTAAATCACACCAAGAAAATCATATTTCTGTGTACGAGAAACACGTTTAATTTCGGTTGAGATACAAAATGCAGTTGCATAATTCATAGAAACTCAAATTGAATCATAGCTCAACCGATGAATTTACAACAACAAAAAAACAACTCCTGCAAATGCAAATAACGTCAGACTTCAATAAAATGTTTTTCATTTTAATCCCATGATTTGGCTCACGTTTGCGACAAACTAGAACGAATTCCAAGGCCCGAGGGCTCTCGATCTATTTGCAGTAGAATTTTTGAGAACATCGCCGAAAGGGAAAACGTAAATTTAGAAAAAGTTTGCTAAACTTTACGAAAAATATGAATAATCGTCGAGTGTGTGTTGAAAAACAATAAGCACGTGAGGGAAAGTGATTTGTATAATTTGAAACATGCAGCTGTCATTTTTCCGGTCTTTATGGAATTGCTAAGTAAACGAATGCCATTCGCACATACTTGGAGGATATCGCGTGACAAGAAGTGTGAAACTACATAGTCTTTCGATATATACACGGCTTAACGTCCATTAAGTGAATTCGCGCTCATATAATACTCGAGTCAAAGAGGATGAACGTGTGTACGTTGGTGACTGTATGCACGTCCACAATCAGCACCGAGAAATAGTAAAATTCATACGAGATTGAATTTAATTTAATCCAAGGTCGTCGTCCTTACGTGAGCAGAAGGAAAAAGTACTTTGGGCAGAGAGAAGCATGAGAACCAAATGGACGAGGCTGCTCGTTGGCTCGTATTAACGCAGCATGACGCTTGAAAAACGTTACAAACACACACGTACTCTCGTATGCTTATATTTACGTGAAAGATCCGAGTACACAAGCGTTCAAAAGTTTCGAAACGAAGAGAAAATCAAATTATGAAATTGTAAAAATTCGAAATAATTCGTTCAGTACAAATAATTATTGTTAATTGTTTCTTTCAGTTAGAACTTAATTAACAGGATTTTTTTAAACACAAAACTGAGTAATTTGTAAAAAAAATTGTTTCAGAGGAAAAATGAGAAACATGGAATTCCATTTTGTATGATTTTTGAACGGAAGTGTACGAACATGAGAAATTAGAAAAGGGAGAAAAGCTGCAAGATACATATAGATAATTCATGGGTGAAGAACGCTTTTCCCCTCTCTCTCTATTTTAAACGCAAGCCCCCTTGTCCGAGTCTGTTTCATTGAGCGTTTGGCAGACTTGGCCCAAAGCCAGATGACGTTCACGGCCAGAAAACCGCACGACCACACTCTCTCACCAGTCTGATCGAAGGGGTTGGACACGAGAAGAGAGGAGC